>CAUYSK010033675.1:0-13090 GCA_963575035.1 Avahi laniger | reverse complement strand
GCCACTGCGTTGGTGCTCTGGAACTTGGACCCTAGCTCGAGCTAGCAAATAAACTCCTTTGCCATTTGCATCCTCGGTGACTCTGCCTCTCTGTTCCTGGGGCCGAGGGGAACTGGATCCAACAGTTTAGCCAAAGATTGTATGGTTAAGAACTCAAAAGCACAGGCAACAAAAACAAAAATAAATAAATGGGACTCAATTAAACTACAGAGCTTCTGTACAGCAAAAGAACTAATCAACAGACTGAAGAGAAAACCTGTTGAATAAAAGATAATATTTACAAACTATTCATCTAATACGGGACTAATATCCAAAATATACAAAGAAATAAAACAAAATTCAATAAGAAAAAACAAATAATTCCGCTAATTAGTGGGCAAAAGACCTAAATAGACATTTCTCAAAAGAAGACATACAAATGCCCAAGAAGTATGTGAAAAAATGCTCAAACTCACGAATCATCAAGAAAATGTATATCAAATCCACAATGAGGATCATCTTACTCAAGTTAGAATGGCCATTAATAAAAGACAAAAAATAACAGATACTGGCAAGGATGTGGAGAAAATGAACTGTTATTTGCTGCTGGTGGGAATATAAAATAATACAGACACTATGGAAAACAGTATGAAGATTTTTCAAAAAACTAAAAATAGAACTGTGATACAATCCAGAAATCCCACTACTGAGTATTTATCCAAAGAAAAATAAATTGGTATATCAAAGAGATACCAGTACTTGCATGTTTATTGCAGCACTATTCATAATAGCAAAGATACAAAATCAACCTGTGTAAATCAGTGGACTAATATACAAAGAAAATGTGTTATATATATACCATGGAATACTATTCAGCCATAAAAAAGAATGAAATCATGTTATTTGCAGCAACATGTATGAAACTGGAGGTTATTATCTTAAGTGAAAAAAGCCAGGCACAAAAAGACAGTATCACATGTTCTCACACATAAATGGGTGCTAGAAAATATGTCCAGATGGACATAGAGACTACAACAATAGAAAATGGAGGTGTAGAAGGGTGAGGGGGTGTTAGCAGGGAAGTTGATGAGAAATTGGTTAATGGGTACAATGTACATCATTTGGGCGGTGCATACCCTAAAAGCCTCAACTTGACCCTTATGCAATCTATGCATGTAACAAAATTATACATGTATCCCATAAATTTGTACAAATAAGTAAATAAGTAAGTATAAAATTAAAATAAAATTCTGATTTTGTTCACAGTAAGAAGAGGGAAATAGATGTTGAATAAGCAACTAATAATGTTTGCTATGGTGACCTATTTAAAGGGCAGCAAGTGTTGCCTATTGTCATTTATACACCAATGCAACTAGGCTAACAGAAGATCCAGTGAGATTCTTATAAACCTTTTTGAAAAATATGTTTAAATAATCTCTAATTAACATAATGGTTGTTCTTACTGGAGTGAGTACTTTTATAGTGTTTTGTTACTTTTTTGGGGGGGGTTTTGTTGTTTGTTTTATTTCAGGGTATTGTTCAGGGTACAAACATTAGGGTTACACTTTATGTCTTTGCTTCACCCAAGTGTGGGTTAAAGGCATGCCCTTCCCCCGCTACAGTTCTTTTGAACAAAATTGTCTTAGTTATTTAAATTTTTGCCTTATCATATTTTTTGCCCCATTGAACTAACAATGCTGGTAAAGAAAGTTGCCTTAGCCCATTTTGTGTTGGTATAAAGGAATATTTGAGGCTGGATAATTTATATTTAAAAAAGGGTTTATTCGAATCAAGATTCCAGATGGAAGGAAAGTTCAAGATGAGGCATCTGTAACTGATCAGGGTCTCAGGCTACTTCAACTCAAGGCAGAAGGTGAAGGGGAGCTGGGTGCACAAAGATTACACAGCAAAAGAAGCAGCAAGAGAGGAAGGAGCAAGAACCCAAGCTCTTTCTCTCAACCAGCTCTCACAGTAACTGCAAGAGAGAGAACTCACTCACCCCTGAGGGAGGGCATTAATCTATTCACCAGTGATCCATTTGCGTGACACAAACACCTCCCATTAGGCCCCACCTCCAACACTGAGGATCAGATTTCAACATGAGGTTTGGAGGGAACACAGGAACGTACCCAACCATAACAAAAGGATTTTCTTTGCAAAGGTAAACTTAAGTCCAGTCTATTCATACATTACCAATTACAAGCCAGTAGAGTGTGAATGTCGTTTTATTACATTGTTTTAGAACAAAGCATGACCCTTAATTAAGAATGTTAAATTCAGAAACTGAAGTTGGGTATTTAATAACACAAAAGCAGTACTGAAACTGTCATTGAAATAACAAATGATTTTATTTCAACTTCCTTATAGAGTTTTACAATGTTCTAATAATGTAGTTTTGTATAAATGATAGTAGTCGAAATCTGTGAGATTAAAAATAGTATTCACAGACTGGTGCAGCCATGGGAGGATCCCCCATTGCCAACAAAATAATAATGATGGCTTCAAGTAAGCTTAATTTCCTGATTTGCAAGACTGGCAAATTCTTTCCAGGAAGAAATTGCTTAACTCATAAGCTCCCACTGTTGCTTTTCCTGTGTGTGTGTGTATGTGTGTGTGTGTGTCTGTGTGTGTTGCTTTTCTTTTCTTCATATTCCAGAATGTACAGATGTCAACAACCCAAAAGAATTTAAATCACTTTTTGTTTTTCCCAATTATGCTGCACCTCTCAATTTCTTCAGGTCTTCTCGGCACTGTGCAGATTTCCCTTACCCCAACTTTCCTTCCCTCATCTTTACTTTCTCCTCCTCATCTTACCAACCCTACCAATTGTTTCCCTTTTAAGTTTCCTTGAAGTTTGCTTCGTGTCATTTTCAGAAAGTCAGCAGCAGAACCAAGGCAAAAAGGTCTGGTTGCCTAGCCCTGAGGCAGGATGCTGTCCATGTGCCCCTTGTAATTTGGAACTTGGCTGGTGCATGAGTAATAACTAAATTACTAAAACACTGTCTTAAGATCTTTGTAATTTCAGTTTGGTTTTTTGTTTATTTGTTTTAGAAGAGATTTTCAGCTCTTTGCCACTTTTTCTTAACTCTCGTTTTGTCTTTTTTCCCTCTTCAGTTTAGTTATTGTTTTTAGATATTTGATACCAAATGATTTAAATTAAACGTAATTTATGGTGACTAACAGCATTTTTAATGTTAGAAAATGGAAAGGCTTCTGAGTAAACACAAGCCCTTTTCTCTCCCCACAGCCTCCCACACAAACCTTCACCCAGCACAAAGCCACATTAATAGATTCTGATATGGGTTACAAAAAGTGAGGGATTTTTCCAAATAAAACTCCCTTTTATTATTTTTTAGGCCTCTTTAAACAACCTTTAAAGTGCCTCTTTACATGACTAACAATTCTCATTTCAACTGTTATGGCATAAAATTTAAATGGAAATATACACAAAGAGATTGCCTTCTCCTTTTCTACCTTATAATGACAAGATCATAAGCTGCCCTAAATCTATTTCTTGGCTTAGCCATTTGCAACATGGTTTATTGTAGGCGTTCAGTGCTATTTAATGAAATAACTTAAAATATTAAGAAAGTGTGTCTGTCCTCTAGAGGTAAAATGGTAGCAATTCAGTCCTTTACTCAAAAGCTTTGTGAAAACATTGTGGTTCCAACTTGGTTGTTATATCTGAATTAATTGTGAGGCTATCCAAGTAGTGTACCCTACCCTTAACTCTCCACATTTCTGGATCATAAAATCAGAGCCTTAAGGCACAGCATTGCCTTTCTGAGAATCAAACAGTCTTAATCATGAGAACTAGATACTTTTTTGTTCAGTTTATTCACAGTTATTTCCTGATGTGATACATGGATTCTGTTTATGTTTTGCCTAAATTAGGAAAAAAAGGTCATGAAGAAACAGGTTCTCATAATCAAGTCAACCAGGACTGAACAACAATAATCACTTTAATGACTTTACATTATGCTTCCTAAAACACACCAAATTAAGAGAAAAAGTGAGGAGAAAACTAATGCCTTGAAAATTAGAATTTATTGGTTTCGAAAGTTTTCTTTCCTGGAAGTGGAAATGACTTTAGATATAATCTAAGACAGACTCTGCACTTGGTAATGACTGAAATCCAGAGGTGCGGGGACATGCTTGCATCTCCAAGCTCTTCATTGCTAGAACCAGACTCAAGTGAGGGTTGTTTTCCTAGAAACCTCCCACTGAAACTTATGGCCTCTGAGATAATTGTCTAAGCATTTTTCAGTAGCTACTACTAGGACCTGATAATATATTCAGTATGGTTTTAAAAGTTGGTCATTTTCCTTCATAGGTGGGACATAGAACACTACTAAAATAATGATTGTCTTTTGGGTAGTTGAAGGAATGTATATAGTAATGTTAATGTGAACAAATATCCAAAGCCATGGTGTTTCCAAGAAGGTGTGTGACAAGTGTTTAAAAGTAGTAAGAATGTTCGAATCAATGTTTCTGTTAGTTTATGACTTGCCAAATGTGAATTTTCTCCTCAAATACACACGTGAATTGGCTGCTGATTATTATTTGACAGGACACATTTTACCTGCAGCAAAATTCAACATTGTACTACCCATAGCGTTATTTGAAAGCTATTCAATATTTTCTGCTAAAGCTCCAGGCACCAGATGCTAATCATATGCAACACTGCTGGATGGAAAATATAAAGTCAGATTTACATGTTTCTGGGCCTCTTGAAAATGATAGTAGGTTATAATTATCAGGTAAGATTTGCTATTGAACCATGAGGTTTTGGATTAGCTGTTAGGACATGGGAGTTTCAGCAAATATTGATTATGCTTCTGATAATATTTTTTGCACTTATGAGACAGTCAATGCTAGGTTAGGTAAGAGAATGACTGAGACTCTCTTTTGGCTCAGAAAGGCAGAGCAAGGTTGAAAAAAAAAAAAAGCACTGAGAGTGAGGAGGAGGAGATGGGTAAATTCACACCTAATAGGTACAATGCACATTATCATGGTGATGGGTACACTCATAACTTTGATTCAAATAGTACAAAAGCAATTTATGTAACCAAAATATTTCTACCCCCGTAATATTCTGAAATTAAAAAAAAAAGTCCCTAACAGAAGAAACTGTCCAAGGGACTAATATCTGGCTTTTGGCTCCATTCAATAGATCAGAACTTGAAAAGGAAACTCATATATTAACCCAATGATTCAAAATTATTCTGATATCAGCAGACTTTCAGACCAAAAGAGGAAAGCTTATATATGATTAAGTTGAAATTTTCTTGGGATAATTATTCACCATCAGTCACACAATTTAGAGCTATAATTCACAGGTGCAGAAAACCAGAATTACATTATCTTTTCCAAAATGCTTATTCAGTAACTTAAATATTTCTAGAATAGTTGATTGTAAATGCTTCTAAGAACTTAAAAATTATATCATTTCCCCTGATTATGTATTTTAAAACTTGACTCATAGAAATACTCAAGCTATTAATATTATGATCACATTTCCCACAGATGACAAAGACAGGAATCTAACATGCTAACATGAAAGATTAATTCTTTAATCATTTCTTCTATGGCTTGTGTATTTTTAAAATGTAGGTATTCATGTTGCATCTATCATATTTCATGCAGACTCAATCAACAATTCACTTTTTTAAACTATGAATAATAAACTAAATCATTTATTAACATACTGGTTGATTTGCATCTTAAACCTAATTCCCAGTCCAACACTTAATTGTAAAACTGAGCACTGGAATAAACAGCATTATGTTTTCCTTGATAAAATAGTAAGGGTACCTTTAAAATAAAGTCAGTTTATTGCTGTAACCTATGAATTAATGTGCCTTATAAATATGCCTTGTTAACTGATTAATGAAATGCTTATAATTGCAAATTGTAAATTAGATTCAGGCAGATGGATAGAGAAATGAATCCATTTGAAACCTACTTCCTGTTGCATTAAACTAGATCTTATTTGGGGCTTGGTTAATAATAAATTTTCAGGTAATTTGGGGTGATTTTCTGCTTTGAGCACTGATCACCACATCAGTTTCAGTGACTGAAACGAGCATTGTTCTCCACCTCTATCCTCAACACATTAACTCAAAATTGATGTTTTTACTTACTCATTTTTTTTCAGAATGGTGCAATCAGCAGGTGATCACCTCAGGAAGAAAACCAATGTCTTTATTCCAGTTTTTATTTTTCCCAGACTTCTAACAGTGATGGCTTGTGATAACATATGGCCTAGAAACTCACTGTGGATACTAGTTGGATTTCATCAATATTCCTCCTTTTTGCACCTATTTTCTTAATAATCCCCTTGAGACTTTAGCCCTCATCCATTTACTTAGCACATATGCAATAAGTGCTGGCTAAACACAGCCCTGCCAGGATGTTCTGAAGGAAAACCTGGTTTACACAGGAGACAGATAAACATAATATTTATCTCAATGCAGCATAAAGAGTACTAAACCGGTGGTTTAAAAATAAGGAGAGATTACTCAAGTGGAAAGGAGGAGAGATGATTTGAAACGGTTTTAAAGATTGAGTGGAATTTTGTCAAATGTCTCAGATTGACATAGCATTTCAATCAGAAGGGAAAGTTGAAACAAATGACATGGAGTTTAATTCCTCGTTCTTAAAATTAATGTAAGTCAAATTACATCATGACACCTCAGAAAATTGAGGGAATAAAAAAAATCACTTCTAATGGAGATATTTAAAAATAAAAAATCGGGATCAGGTTAGGAAAATAAAAGGGAGATAATGAAGATAGAAAAGATCCTCTTAGAAAACATCAAGTCGATAAAACAAAAGCACCCTGGCTTTGAAATTGCAAATTTAATTTCTAATTCATTCTAAAGCCAGTGGTAAATACAAGTCTGGGTATGCAGCTATATGCTTTTGTGCCCATTGTGATATTTTTGTGACACTCTGGAATTTTTCATAAACACATCTTGCCATTCTTGAGGTTGCCCACTGAGGTATATTTAAGAAAGTTATGAGATATTTGTGGGAGGAGTATATAGTGGGTGGTGAGGGTGGTAGAGAGTTGCATCTAACTGACAAGGTTTTTCTCTGGAACAAATTCAGAACCTAGCTCCAAATGCTATGGAAAGTACTTGCTTGAATAAAGATGACTTGAGTTTGAGTATGGGTGCTTCCATGTTCTTGTTCTGAGTCCTTGAATAAAGTACCAATTCTATTTGTTTAACCGGGAACTAATAATACCCATCATACCCAGTTCACTCAGTCAGTGAAGTATTTATTATGCACTCTACCCATTTGTACATCCTAACTGAGTGTATACATGTATACCTCCTAGATCAGAAAACACCTAGTGTTCCACCAATGGGCAATGACCTTCAAATATTCTCAACAGCTTGCCTAATAATCCAGTAGATTTTACCCTACCCTGATTTGTGCCTGTCTTTTGCAACTAGTGATCTCTTGATCTCAACTTTGGCTCTAGGACCTCTGCCTTCAAAGACCAAATAGACGTGTTTCTCCATCTCTTCCCTTGCTGTATAGCTCATGCTTTGGCCAAAGTGGAGGAAAGAGATTATCACTTCATTTCATTCCAGACCACATCCCAGTTGGGGCAGTCAGGACTGGGCTGCTATACTGGTCAGAAAACTGGTGTGATGGATATTACAGTCTAAAATGGTCCCACCCAGGTGCTCATTTTCAAGGGCATATGAACAAATAATGAAAACTCATTGACATGAGTGTTTTAAAGTAGATGTTTAGGGAGAACAAGGATGAACTAACTGTATGAAGAGGTTCTGAGAGGGAGGAGAGGTGTGCAGATTTCAGGACAAGGAAGATAAAGCGTCAAAGAACCAGGACAAAGAAGAACACAGTGTGTATGGACAACTGCTCACATTCTTCTGATAAGGACAAAATAGATAATTTCTACAATTTTATTCTCCAACTAATTATTAGTAATTTGGAGAAATAAAATGGGTAAGAACATGAGTTAAGGGGTGAAAATTACTGTAAAGAATTTAATAGCAATTGAAAAGAGTGAAAGAGATCATTGACAAGATAAAAGATTGCTCAATTACTTTCTTTCAGAACCCAACTGAGATTAAAAAGAGCGCTCTGAAGAGCGCTCACAGTTTTGAGATTTCTCCAGCATCACTTGTCAGAATAGGAATTGAAGACCAGGGCAGGAGACAAGTGGGAACAATAAGGTCAAAGGACAGATTTAATAAAGGATAATGAAGGAAATGAGTGAAAATATAGGAACTGAAGACAGAGAGAAAGAGGCTTCTTGTCTCAAATTATGTGAATGTGGATACACCCTATGCAGATGAGAAGTATTGCTTTTATTATGACTAGAATATTGTGTATATGTTTCCTTAAATCACTTGGAAAATGGCTATAGGTAATAACCAGATAACAACACAGGACATATGCTTGCATTCTGATTCAATGAAATCAAAGTACTCAGAATTAAGACCTCAAGTTTACCCTGGAGAAGCTCATTGTCAATTATAGTAGACAAGTATGTAATTAGAGAATTACATATTTGCTAATATGCTAAGAACTACATTAAAAATGAGGAAAGGCACTGAGTCCAATCCTCCTAAAGGAGATGATGCTGAGAAATTTTGAAATACAAGTAGCATTTAGTCACAAAGCTAGAAGGACATTTCAGGCAGAGGGAACTACATGGGAAAAGACAAGAAGCCTGTAAAGAATATTTAGCTAAGTTACCAAACCCAAGAATAGTCATACTATCTGTAAGATGGAGCAAAGCCTAGAAGAAGAAACACCTTGGATTATTGTTCAGGAAATGGCTTCTCTGTTCCTTATCTCTGCAAATAGAGCACTTTTCATGGTCCGATTGATTTTAGGATTGGCCACATGATTAACTTTGTCCCATGGGATGTTAGCCGAAGTGGTGCGAAGACACGAAATATGCTTGCCAGATGGCTACTTGCTTTCTTACACCTCTGCCAGTGCACCCTGAGATCATGCCCCTACTAGCCCACTGCCCCAAGGAGAATGAAAAACATGTGGAACAGCCATTCTAACCCACAGACTTGAGACCTGGAAACAAACCCAGCCAAATCTAGCCTACATCAGTTTGCCCTAAGCTGACTGGTGGACATGTGAGTGATTTAAATGATTCTTATTTTAATCTTCCCAATGTTAGAGTGGATGTTATGCAGCAACAGCTGCCTGTACACTATTGAACATGGCTGTCTCTGTAGAAGAAATGCAAATATTTTTTAATTTCTTATTTTTTGCTTCACATTCTTTTCAAATTTATTATTTTTGTCATAAAGAGAATTTTAAAAAATAAATATATGTAAGATATATTATTTATGATATGAGAATCTCTCAAAAGTTTTATCTGTTATCTTTCCTCTTAAACAATCATCACTCATTAACTTTATCTTTTTTAATAATTTTTTTATGTACACTTAAGGTACACAACATGATGTTATGAGATACACGTAGATAGTAAAATGGTTAATATAGTGAAACAAATTATTGTATCCATCATCTCACATAGTTATTCATTTTCCCCTGTGGCAAGAGCAGCTATAATCTACTCGTTTAGCACAAATCCAGAATACAATGCACCATTATTAATGATAATCCTCGTGTTGTACATTAGACCTTAGGTTCATCAACTTTACCTTGAGAGTTGCTTTACGTTATAGTATTGTCATTATCAATTGTATTTCAGGGCCCACAGGAGGTGAATAAAATCCTCTAACGTTCCTGAGACTCTTCTCCTCAACACACTCCTTTGGTTATCATCTCAAGAAAAGATAAGGCTCAGATAGGAAGAAGAAAAAAACAAGTTTTAGGTACAGGGAGATTTGATTTAATAGACAATTACATGAAATGGCCTAGTAATAGATGTTCAAGGAATATTCGGTCCATTCTTGCTGTCTCCCCTAGTATTCTCTCTCATGAGCCAATTTTGGAAAAGCTCCCCTGAGGGTTTTCAAGTTCATACTCATTTGCATTTTGGTGATGGCCAAGGTAAATTGTGCTGTCTGTTCACTGATACAGTTAAGAGAAAAAAGCAAGGACAACTCTGGCCTTGTGGATTTTCATGAAATTTTCAATGTCTGTTTTGACATTTTAGTTTCTGCTTTTCTGTGATCTGTCATTTATGAGTGCTGCAATGAATAAGTGAGAGCCATTAAACAGCTGCACAATTTGGGGAACTTTTCACAGCCCAGTCGTAGGACTCGGCAGGGGATCAGTGAGGATTAGACACAAAGAAACAGGCATTTTAATTTGAGTAATATTAATTCACAAACTGTCATATTATGTAAATCATTGGCAGTGTGTGAGCTCTGCTATAGAAGCAAAAGCAGAGAAAGGAAAACAACAAGAGCTCAGAATTTTCAGGACGTCCTCAATGGCTGGAGAATGACACAGTCAGGTAAACCTCTAGAGTGGCATTAAGGAAGAAAAAATTTTGGACTAAAAGAGACACAGGGGGAATCCCCAGAAAATTCCTGGGCTCCCCAAAGCATCTTTGTCTTGTTAAAAGACATTTCTATGAAAAGGTTCCTGTATTCTGGTCCTGGGCAGGCAGCCAGCAATGTTTATTGAGAAAAGGACTCTATGGAGACACAAGACAGTATAATAGAACCATGACACATTTTCTGACTTCAGGAATTCTTAAAACTATTTATACACACAGGTACCTACAACAAAACAATAACTCAAGTACACATGGAAGGATACCATGTAAGTGAATTTAATGCAGTATAGCTTAATGTAGCTCAAAATTCATTTCTGAGAATTGTAGCTCTAAAGTTATCAAAAATATCAAGCCAGGCTAATTATGAATATCTTCTTGTAAGAAATTAATTTTGAGATGAGTTTTGACAGAGGTAAAAGATAAGGATTGATGCAGAAAATGGAAACTGCATAGATAAGAAAATGATATTCAATATTAACAGCATGTCTAAAAGTATTAAGACAAAATCAGAGGATGGAAAGAAGGAAAAAAATGTAAATGGCATAAAATCAACCTTGTGTAGCCTCGTGATTTGTTGATACATTTTCAAGTTTTTGTGGGGGCCCAGGGACCTCTAATGTGATAATTCCCCTGCTCAATGCAATCTCCACTATCACTTCTGAAATCAAAGACTCATGTGCAGTTTTACAGGGGAGACCCACTTAGAAACAGAATTGAAGGCCTCCAGAGTTACATGACAGAAATGGGGTGTGGGGGGAGGGAGGTCAAAATGACAGTAGCTAGAGATCTCTAACAGGTGAGCCAACTAACAACACTCATGTCCCTTAATTATAGTTTACTGGTGAGATCATTGAGAAAGAGAGTTCATATCTACTATTCTAAAATGTGGATGAACAGATCACTGTAAATAACTCTTTCTTAATCCCACAAAAAAAAATCCCTCTGAAAATCAGCTTCATCCACATTCAGAGTAGCCAGAGAAGTAAAGCAACTCTTCCTAGTGCATAAATGAAATGACTATGAAGTTTGCTCCTGAACTCACCCAAAAGAATTGCTGAAAAGTTATGAATAGATAAAATTTTGATAATTCATTCCTGTATTCCCAATTTACCTTCACAAAGACATCAGTTATTTTGTCTTCATTTTCTATTATCTCTCAACTAGCCTTTGGCATTTTGGACTTAAGGATCTTTGTCTCTTGGCCTTATGGTCAGAAAATAATCATTTGACACTTAAATGAACCTGTGGAGGAATCATGAAGGAAATCTTTCCATAATGGAGGGACTCTCTTACATATGTATCAAAGAGTGAACATGCTCAGAATTAAGCATATCTTTCTTTTCTTCCCTTTATTTTATTATTACTTTTATCATCTACATGGTTGGGCTTCTCTGGCATTATTATTCTTGCATACTTATTAAAGATAGATGCTTATATTCTTTAATATCTTTAATATAATGATATATGAAGGAGCAAAGTTGATAAGCATATTTCTGAAGGATAAATACAAAAAGTGCCAAAATAATCTTGGAAAATTGAATTGAAGTTTTTACAGCCTAATGATTTCTGAAAATTGTTGAAGATTTGATGAAGCAAAATACAATTTCCAAACTATTATTTTGGAAAATCTAACTAGTAAGGTTAGAAAGACAACAATTTAAACGAGAGGAGTCACTATTCAAGACATTTTGCAGTAGTGGTATGACCACTGAGTAACAGTAGCAAGAGGTACGTAGGACCGGAGATAGGCAGGGAACATGACAGAATGGACTAAAGGAATAAAGAAATGAAATGAAGCAATGAGAAGGGAACATTAACAGTAACCCATTAGGGTTCTGTTTTGTGGGATGAGTTTTTCTTGCCAGACTCCTATTCCTCCCCCAGGAATTTCTCTCTGCAAGTACCTCTGCCCCCAATTCTCCTACACATCATTTCTGCATTAGATCCCATGCATCCTGCTCTGATGGTGATGCTCTTGCTTTACAGTTTAGAGAGATCTTGAATTATTGCTTAATTGGACAGAATTCCCTACTCAGTTACCAATCCCACATATTCTATAGAGCTTTATTTTTCAGTCACTGCCATATAAAATTCTCTGCTCAAATCGTCACCCTTTTGTATTCCTTCTTTCATTCCCCTGTTCCTTTGCCCTCAATTTCTATATACATTCTGAGCACTATATCTTTTTTCCTCATTTTTCCCCTTATTTTTTATTTCTGCATATTAGGGGGGTACAAATGTTTAGGTTAAGTTGCCCTTGCCCCCCCGCAGTCAGAGCTTCAAGCGTGTCCATCCCCCAGATGGTGCGTATTGCACTCATTATGTTTGTATTTACCCATCCCCTCCTCCCCCCTCCCACCTGCCCGACGCCTGATAAATGTTATTCCTATATGTGCACTTAGGTGTTGATCAGTGAAACCAATTTGCTGGTGAGTACATATGGTGCTTGTTTTTCCATTCTTGGGATGCTTCTCTTAGTAGAATGGGTTCCAGCTCTATCCAGGAAAATACAAGAGGTGAGCACTGAATATATCTTTGATTTCACCCTTTCTCCTATGTAGAGTTATTCTGTTTTCCACAAACCTAAATCTCCAACTACTTTCAAGGAAAGGTAGAAAATAACAGTTAAAT
>CAUYSK010033674.1:0-26644 GCA_963575035.1 Avahi laniger | reverse complement strand
ATAGAGTTTCTTTTCCACAGTATGTATTGTTGTCTGCATTGTTAAAGATCAGTTGGTTGTATGTGAATGGTTTTATATCTGCATTCTCTGTTCTGTTCCATAGGTCTATGTCTCTATTTTTGTGCCAATATCATGCTGTTTTGGCTACTCTATCCTTGCAGTATAGTTTTAAGTCTGGTAATGTGATGTCTCCAGATTTGTTCTTTTTGTGTAGGATTGCTTTGGCTATTCAAGCTCTTTTCTGGTTCCAAATGAAGCATAGAATTATTTTTCTGGATCTGTGAAATATGACATTGGTATTTTGATGGGGAGTGCATTGAATCTATAAATCACTTTGGGTACTATGGACATTTTAATGATATTGATTCTATAAATCCATGAGCAAAATTAAAAAATTTCTGAACAGCAAAGGAAATAATCAACAGAGCAAATAGACAACCTGCAGAATGGGAGAAAATATTCACAAACTATATATCCAATAATCGGCTAAAATCCAGAATCTGCAAGGAACTCAAACAAATCAGCAGGAAACAAACAAACAACCCCATTATAAAGTGGGGAAAAGACATGAACAGAAGATTTTCAAAAGAAGATAGACAAGTGGCCAAAAAACATATGAAAAAATGCTCAACATCACTAATTGTCTGGGAAATACAAATTAAAACCACAATGAGATACCATCTTAATCTTGTTAGAATGACTTGTTAAAAAGTCCAAAAACAATAGATGCTGGAATGGATGAAGGGAAAAAGAAATTTTTGCTTATACACTGTTGGTGGGACTGCAAATTAGTACAACCTCTATGGAAAACAGTATGGAGATTCCTCAAAGAACTAAAAGTAGACCTACCATTCAATCTAGCAATCCCACTACTGGCTATCTACCCAAAGGAAGTCATTTATCAAAAAAACAAAAGAACAAAAACAAACAAATGAACAAATCCACCTGCACATAAATGTGTACTACATCACAATTCACAATTGCAAAGATGTGGAATCAATCTAAGTGCCCATCAATTCATGAGTGGATTAATAAAATGTGGTATTTGTATACCATGGAGTATTACTGAGCTAAAAAAAAGGATGAATTAATGCCATTTGCAACATTTTGGAAGGAACTGGAGACCATTATCCTAAGTGAAGTATCTCAAGAATGGAAAAACAAAGACCACATATACTCACTGTTAAATTGGAACTAAGCAATGGGCACACATGTGCAAACAGGGAAGTAAAACTCAGTGAAAATCAAGCAGAGAGGAGGGGGAGGAATGGATGGGTGAAAACCTACCTAACAGGTACAATAAACACTACTTGGTTGATGGGCACACTTATAGCCTTAACTCAAGCTTTATAAAAGCAATCCATATAACAAAAAAACATTTGTACCCCCGTAACATATTGAAATTAAAACAAAAAGAAAGAGAGAAGTGTAGCATTAGCCTAATCTTTCAGGTTTATAAAAACATCTGGTGCAAGGCAAACTCTCCAATAACAACAAGGTTGGAGAGAAACTAAAGATGTGAAAAAGTTGAGTGGACCTGGAAGTCAGAAGGTAATTTATTCAGAAATCTGTGACATTTTTATATGAGCATGTACATGGGAAATGGGAGAAGGAAAAGGAAAAAGGAAGGTGGTTGGTCCTAGATTTTGAAACTTGTTTTAGATTTTAGAATAAGTTTTGGGCTTCTTAGTAGAGTTGCTGTCCCTAAATTCCCATTGTATCCCTTCTTCAAGTGAAGTTACTAGCTTTGTCAGAGTTACCTAGGTTTTTATAGTGAAAAAACAGCTTCTTTGTTGCTGTGTTGAAAATCTTTACATATAAATTGCAGATGTACAGTATTGTTACATAAATCACGGAACAAATCCATACCTTTTCCTTACTCAGTCTTCCACCATCTAACCATAAAGAATATTTGTTCTCTTCCTATTTTGTCCAGGATATATCCTCTTTGGAATGCTGAGAGAACTCAAGTTCAACTTTTTATTTTTGGGGGGGTTCAATGAATCACTGAATAACATTAATTATCTAGTTTTCTGTTGCAGTTCAGGCAGAATAGCCATCTAGACTTAATTATCCTTTATGGATAATTAAGGATTCCTATGTTTCAAGCTCTACAACTATTATTTTTCAGCCCTTTTGGAAAGTTCTTCATCCCTTATATCTGATTTTTTTCCCATAAAACCCCACACTGCAGTGTCTTCTGACTTCTCTATGCTCTTGGCTTTAATTAACTCAAAATTGTTCATTATCTCAGATTATTTTTCCTTAATATTCTAGCATATTGATTATAAATTTAAACTATACATTTGGAAACTCAGTCATTTACACTGAACATACAAAGTATGGATGTTGGCATAATATGGCATATGCTTATTGCATACAAATAGTTCATTGCAGACTGCTTACTGACTAATAGTTGGCTTTGATTTCATTATATTCTTACATTTTTGCCTGGTTCTAGTAATTAGACTTCTGCTTTATGTATGTCTTGTGAAAAAGTGTTTCTTAAGTACCCATTCCAGGAATTTGTCCTGTATGATCTACTTATGCTTCACTTGCTGTCTTGATTACCTCTTCAGATCAATGAGTGCTTCATGACTGGGAGTCCTACTTTCCAAAAAATATTTCTTGAAACAGAACATAAGGTAATAAGGAAGATCCTGAAGAGTGGCAAGCATGGTAGTGATATGATCAGATTTCTGTTTTCAACAATGACTCTGGCTACAGTATGGAAAAGATTTTACAAAAGCGCAAAGGTATTAATATATGTAATAATGCCATATGGGAGGCTTATACAGTGTTTAGTGAGAATGACATATGGTAGAAATAATGGAATGTAGTGATATGTTCACCAGTGTTTAGTTATTAGTAGAAAGAAATGACTGACTAAATAAAGTGTATACATTTACCAATAATGACAATATAAGCTCAAGGATTATTATTGATTCAATTATGTCTCCTTGCAATTGAAGAATAGAGAAAAGAAAACAAGTGGATATAACAAGCAAAGGCTCTCTAAAAGAAAAAGATATTTATTCAGGAATAAGGCATTTCAATGAGAATACACATTCTATAGTGAACTATATGTGTATTCAAGGAAGTAAAGAAAGAAAAAGCTTTTAAAGGAAAAATGAGGAGGACTACATAATCGTTTTGAGATAATTATCCTTGACTACAAAGATCAATAATGGGGTGACACCAATCCAAGTTTGGAGAGGAATTCCTGAGCAAATGTCCTTGTAGACATTTTTTGTGCAAAATTATGATAGCCTCTGTGCAAAGTTGTGTTTTTTTTCAGAGTCTTTCGTGATAATTTTGTTACCATTTATGCATGAGAACACTCTTCACAGCCTTCCTTAGCTCTATTTGTCAAGGTTTTGTTTTTTCATTGAACACAAGTGACTCCATTTTGATTCTGAACAATTTTCACATTTTCCCCTGTTGATCAAGATCTCTCTCCAAAAGCATCATTGATCAATCATCCTGTAGTTAGGTTTTGAGTTTCCTCAGTGCTGGGATGGGACTTGTACCTGGTTGTTGGTCTGTCTAGTCCAATGTTGGAGGGAGGGAATGGTGGTAATGAGTCAGTGTCAAAACTCTTGTAGCCACATTTGAGAAACATGGGAGGTTTAAAGGGAGTGGGTCTCAGGTTAAGTCTACCTGGAGTCCATCATAAAGTTTTATTTTGTCTGTTTTATAGTCTTTTGTTATCATCTCACAGTGTTGGGCCAGCATTATTTTGTTAGGAGTAGTACTTCTACAGAAAAATTCAACAAGTAACAGATACAAAGTTTAAATAGAGAAAATATAAAATAAAATTAATAGTAATATAATAATCTGAATTTTCATAATGGTTTTGAATCATGAACCTAGGCTTAAAGGCCACCAATTGAATAAATCAAATGACCATTATTTCTTCAAGTAAAAAACGACAGGCATTAGGAGTGTTAATAGTGTCATTATGATATGGAGTCTTGCTATGACATCTTGAGAAAAGCTGTCTAAAACATGTAAACATCAATTTCTCATTGTTTGTGGTTGAAATGTCTCTGGTTATGGTATCAGATGGTTTGGTGAACTTTTTGTGCGATGCATGCATCAGGCATGAAAATTATTCCTTAACATAAATCTAGTTTCAGTTTATAGGGCTTCAGAAACAGAGTAGTTGTTGTGTTTAGTAATTCTATGGAAGAAAGTTGAATTGGAGGAATTTAGAAAAATTCAGGATCTACTCTAATCTATAGTTAGCTAGCAAGAACTTAAAAATTATGCACAGAGCTACAATCTAATAAGAGGTATATTACAGATTTTCTTTGGAAATATAACTTTTTATCTCTATATAGACCACATAGGAATCTCAGAATTAAAAACTTCTTGAGGCCGGAAAGCTAAACCAAGGCATACTTTAAATTTTACCTACAGTCTTAAGGCTCCTGGGCCTGCCAGGAAGTTACCATTTTTCCTCACTCACTGTAAGGTGGAAAATACTTGAACTCAGGCATTACATGCACATTCTCAAATATGACATTTCTGTGAAAGCCTTGGTGATATAATCAGTGTTTCCAATTGGATACCACTTTAAAGAAAAATCATATTTTCATTGGATTTAAGCAAATAACCAAATCATCATATAAAATAAGAATACTCTTTAATAATTTCCAAATTTTAGAGGGCTCAAGTAGGGAGAAAAAGCCAATGGTTCCATCTTTATTTATAAAAGTATACTTTACCAAATTGCTTTGTTTATGTTGTAAATTATAGATAGCTTATAAGAGACAATTTCCTTAAATTTGTAAAATAAAACATTTAAGTAAAGAACCACCAATGATTTAAACAAAGGTCATAAAAACATTATCTTCAGCAGTTATTCAATCTCATGTAATTAATTTTTTTTTCTTTATCTTGATTAGCAATTTCATGAGCTCACCAGCTTCTTCATCAGAGTTCTGGAAATTCTTATTTAGTCCATTGATTTTAAAGTTATTAGAAATCTGAGTTTATGAGTACTTAGTAGAGTGTTTTTATGAAAAGCAATTTTGGACTATAGTCAATTGTAAATACTTTTAGAGAAAAATCAAAATAATAACTGTGAATGACAAAGACTTAGAATAGCCATGGTTAAAAATCTAATGAAAGTTCATAATTCACAAGGAAATTCAGTTACTTTTTTGGCATTTAATGTTTTAAGGTAACAGCCAGAATCATGACTGATAACATCATTTCAGGACAACCAGACTTTTATAAATTTTATATAATCTTTAGAAGACTTACATCAATAACATATCCGTACACATATAACTCTAAAGAAGATTTAACATAACAACCAAAATTATAACTGATAACATATTATATTTTTATAAATTTATATAATTTTGAACCATTCATCTCAGTAACAGATCCATAAATGAAACCAAAAGAAGATCTAGTATCCCTTATCATTTGAGAATGCTTTCTATATCATTTATCAAATAAGCCTCATCATTTAATAACTCTACAAGTTGAGGAATATGTTTTTTGAGGGCTTTTAAAGGCATAACTGGAAAATAACAAAATAAATTCTAGGTCAAAAAGACGTAATTTAAAATTTCGATCCTGGGAAACTATGCCAAAGATGTCAAAAGGTTCAAAACACTTGATTAAAACAGAATCACAGGACACTATGAAATAATAGTCATTCATTTAACCAGAGTGATGACCAAAAGACTTCAAAAGGAATACAGAAAGTTACAGTTACAAGTTTCCTGTGAGAGCAACATTTGGTCGTGGGTCAGACATTTGGGCATTAGACCATGTGCCAAGATAAAGAAGTGCCCCATGAAAGGCACACTGTACCCGCCCATGACCACCTCCCCCAGAGACCATCAGGGCCGGGCTGGAGTTGACAGCCACTCTTCTGAGAGAAACTTCAAAATTCAAGTAGAGGAAAATCACAAAAGGGGTCTTCAATGGCAATTGAAGATCAAAGATTCGAAAGAGATGACCTACTAGGAGAGCATAAGCAAGAGGACCAGCAAAGAAACTGTAACATGAAATGGTTGAAGAGAAAAGTTTTCAAATGAACGGAGAAGGAATGATCAAATCTATATGAGAAAATCCTGGAGCTCTTTCCGTAGCCAAGAAAAGAAATATTAGAAACAAAAAAAGAAATCATAGTCCACGTGTCAAATGATGTTGACATATCAGATAACATGAGGACTCAAATGTGTCTTTTGTTGGATATGTGGTATATAGGTCAATAATAGATTTGGTCAGAAGAGTTTCAGTGAAATTATTTTTATTTTATGCAAAATATAATAAGTGACGTAGTACAGATTGTGCCGGAGTGAGCTGAATAACAGAACCAAGGGCCCAGGTGAAGACTGAGATGGTGATTTAAAATGGTTTTCATCTGCTCAGTTGTGTTACTGTCTCTAGTGGTGGTCATGGCCAGGGGAAGTAAACCAGATGAGAAACAGGACCCCAGTGAAACTTTGCCACAGTGTCTCTCTGGGTCACCCATTCAGAACTTCCCCATCATTGTGTAACAATTCATTGTTCTTACTAATTCCCAAAAGCAGTTATACTGCAATCCTTCTGAGAAAGGGCTACTTCCCATTCTTGCCATCCCACTATTATCATCATTATTTTGCTAGATCATCATCTAAAGGATTTCTAGTCCCTGTGAAACATTCTAAAAGAAATGCTATGGATGACAAGTTCTATTTGTACTCTTAACTGGCCATTGCAATTCCCAGAAGCAGAGACAGTAAAAATTGCGTAAAAGAAAAGTCAAGTGTCAGTGGTTTCAGGAAGAGCAATAATATGTGCCTTAAGGGAATGTCAAAAAATTAAACTTACGATGGTTTAGAAATTAAATCCAAGGAAGATAATTTTAACATAACCTACCAGCAGACAAGCGAAGAGAAAAAAACAGCAATCTAACACAACTGAAGTCCCTAAATGGGTGTGCTGGTTTCAGTTCTCTGTAGCCACAGCACATGTGTCCATAGATCCCATGGGACCGTTGAAAACAAGAAAGAATTTGTTGGTTTACCCAGTACTCTTTTCCGAAAAGTAAGTGGAAAGAACACAAGTTCGAGTTCTGGCCCTGCTAGGTTGAACTGATAAGGAGGAGGAGCAAGACTGAAACTCGCAGGTCTGCCTCAGTACACCAAAAGAGCATTCAAATTATTTGCATCTTAAGAAAACACCTTTTAAATCTACAATCATATTGGAGGTTTACAGCTAACGCCGCAAAACTCTAAATCTTAGTTCTTAGCAGGGAAAACATTACCGTTTTGGTCTGTTTACTCTTATTTTTAATTTAGAAAAAATGATTCAACAGATTTTGTCATTTGCTTCTTCTCTCAGTTTCATCCCTTTTTAAAAGTTGCCAAACCAATCATGACTCTTACCTTCTAGTCACTTTCTATCAAAGCATTTCCTATAACTTACTTTATTTCTATGTAAAAATAAATTTACAACAGTTTTGACTAGAATTACTTTCAGATATTGAAAACCTTACCTTTGAGTGAGAAGATATTTATAAAATATAACCATCTGGATTAAATTGCTTTAAAAATATGTACCAAATTTTACCATTTCACATGTAAGAGTAAAATATATATACTCACAAAGCAAACTGACCTAGGGAAAACCATATCTGAATTAGGAAGTATTACGGGGAGGGAACCTGATGAGCTGTTTCTGAGATAAAAATGCAAATATTATATCAAAGAGTAATGATATATGACTTTATTAATACATATTATTAATATAATAGATTTCTTACCAAATAATTGTTAAAAGTATATGGAGCTCTCAGGGAAGCCTAAGGAAAGCATAGTTTTTAAAAAGTCAAGAATTTAGAAGTGAAATTCAGGGTAAGGTAGAACTGTCGTGAAGGCCCCTAAGGTGAAATGCAAGGGATATAAAATATCAATAGACATCTAGCGTGAACTCCAGAATAAAGTTATCAAAAACGAAATTTAATTTTACAAAATGATTCAGAGCATAATACTAATAATTATTTCATATGTCAGTAATTTTTTTTGAGCTTGGCACATAATATTAAGCACTGAGTTAAAATTTGTGCTTATTTTTCAAATTTTATTCATTTGAAAAAAATGAATAAAATATTTTAGTTTTAAAATATTTTGTTTAAAAGGTATTTTAGGCCGGGCGTAGTGGCTCACGCCTGTAATCCTAGCTCTCTGGGAGGCTGAGGTGGGCGGATTGTTTGAGCTCAGGAGTTCGAGACCAGCCTGAGCAAGAGCGAGATCCCGTCTCTACCAAAAATAGAAAGAAATTAATTGGACAGCTAAAAATATATAGAAAAAATTAGCCGGCATGGTGGCACATGTCTGTAGTCCCAGCTACTTGGGAGGTTGAGGCAGTAGGATTGCTTGAGCCCAGGAGTCTGAGGTTGCTGTGAGCTAGGCTGACGCCACGGCACTCACTCTAGCCAGAGCAACAAAGTGCGACTCTGTCTCAAAAAAAAAAAAAAAAAAATGAATAACACATGGGGGGAAAGGTACTCATTAATTTCAGAATATTGATAACCTGTGGGGAGGGAGGCAGAGTATGAGATGAGGAAGGGGCACAAAAAGAGCCTTAATTGTACCGTAATATTTTGCTTCCTTTTACATTAAATGTGATTAAATATGAACCTTCTTAAAGCTAGGCAGTAGGCATATGGGCTTTTGTTATATGATTCTTTATTTCTCTGTATGTTTGAAATAAATTCATTGAGAAAATGAAATCTTTCATTCCTCTAGAATTACTGGATAAGATATTGCCTCTTTTCAAATGCATAACTGAGCTTTCAAGAAAGTAAAGAGAATCCCCCTGGAGCCAAAAACAAAGAAGTAAAACAAAAACAAAATTTTTAAATGTGCTGAGCTGATGTTGCAGAGGCTGATTGGGGAAGGAGGTTACTGTTCTTGATGACTAAAGAGCAAAGAGTTAAAATTAAGGTATTCACATAAAGGCAGCACTGTACTCCCTGAAGGGTCTACGTCTGGTACATGAAGACAACCTGTAAACTTGTTGGTCTTAGTCCAGGCTTTGAGAGAAAAAAAAAAATCCTATTCCCAGGGTATTTGTGGAAATCAGTAAGCAGCAATTGTTTAACGTCACAGCTGCCTGAGACAGTGAAAACACATGGGACAAACAAGAGACTGGTGAAAAACTGAAAGAATGATGACCCATGGAGTGAGTTATCCACAGGGAGCCCTTTGGCAAAGAATGGAAGACTTACTGGTTCAAAGCACTTAAGAAATGAGAAAATATTTAGAACTGAGCAATAATGAAAATAACAACATTGCTAAATTTCTTGATGCGGCTACGGGGATGTTAGAGGGAAAGCTGCAGCTTATGTAAGAAAAGAAGTAAAGGGTTAAGTGTCCAGCTCAAGAAGTTAGGGAATCTTTTCTGGGTTTTTCTACAGAGAAACAAAAAAGTTAGGGAGGAGGGAAATACCAAAATAAACTCACATAAAGTAGAAGGAAAGAAATAATAAAGATAAGGACAGAGATTAATGAACTAGAAAATGGGCATAGCAAGCAGCAACACCAAGCATTAAGAACCAGGGGTTCTTGGAAAGGCTGATAAAGTAGACAAACCCTGGCAACGCTGATGATATGAAAAGAGGGAAGAAACAAATGAACACTCTGTGCAGCCAAGTTGCCACTAGCTCTGGCTCCCCACCTCCAGAGCTGTTAGGTGGGAAAGAAACAGCCTTGTCTCTTGTTTACTCCATCGTCAAATTTCCTGCAGTCAAACCTAACCCTAACCCACACAGAGGGCTGGGCATCGTAACCAGGCCCAGCAGGATGGAGGATGATGTCTGTACCATGGGTGATCAGGTGGAGTAGTGACACTGGAGAAGCAGAGGTGACGGGTCAGGCCACAGCCAGGCTGGGCTGAGGGGAAAGCTGGGACAGTGGCCAGCAGGACAAGTGGTGGCAACCATAAGTGGCAGACTGCCATGCCTTGCTCTCAAGGGTCTCCTGACTTCCTAGGTGAGCTCACCCAGGGCTACCTCTTGAGGGCCAGACCTACTGGGCAGGTCTGTTTCCTCTGGGACAGGAACTATAGTCTGGGTTGTGTGCTAGTCTTTCATTTGCAAGTCCCAGAAAGCCCAACTCAACCTGGCTTCAACAATAAAGGCAATATATTCGCTCATTTAGCTAAGCTCCATCCAACCACTCAAATTATGGTTCCAAATACCCACGATGTCCCATGCTACCCCTCGGCACAACAGCTCCGGATTCTTCTCTGGTTAGAGAAAATGGCTTCAGCAGTTCCAGACCTACCACCCTCACACCACACCATCCAGGGAGAAGGTTCCTTTTCCAATGCCTCCCTTACAAGACTTGTGTTTAGTGCTCTCTCATTGGCCAAAATTAGGTCACGTGCCCATCTCTAAAACAATCAACATGCTGATCAACTTCAGCCAATCAGGACCCACCCCAGAAGCTGCTGCTAAGTTGAGTGACTGGGATGAATTACTGAACCTCATTCTCCTCGTGTATTAGAGAGGATGTTCATAATGCCTAGCCTGTAATATTTTCAGGCAGTATAAATGAAATTTGTATTTAGTCACTTAGCACAGTGTCTGACACACTCTGCATTTGGCCAATAGTAGCCATTAGTAGCTATCAGCACTAACACTAAAAACTGGGGCTCTATTCCCACCCTGGGGTGGGAAGGTTGGGCTGCAGCTCCAGTGGTTTGAAATAAGTGTCAGTCTGGGGCAAGCTCCTGAGAGGAAAGAGTGGTATCAACGTAAAACTTGATCTCTGGTCCTAGGAGGGAAACTGAGGCAGTATGTCCCTAATCCAACTGAAAGCACAGGGACCCAGGGAAGTCTACACTTTCCTCTAATCACCCACAACCCCAAGGGTAAAGAGGTAGAGTTGACTCTGCCGAAACATAACTTTTCTAGGGGAGACCCTCCCCTCTTTGTGACCTCCCCAGGGATCATGCCCAGGCCCCTGGGGTGGGGCTGTACCATTAAATGGCCACATTAAAAGTAAGAGGAACAGAAAGGCTGCAGAACCCCCTCTGCTTGGCTCATGGTGGGTGATGGGGTCATACACCCTGACAGGCCTTTACACAGAGAGAAAAATTTTTCTAATAGCCCAGAAGAATGCCCTAATCTGACATCTCGTTTAGCAGATTATTGGGCCTGGCTTTGATCTCCACTGGGCATAATGAGTGCACCTCTTGGGCCAATCAGCAGTCATTAATTAGTAGAACGGCCAGCAGCTGGGCCTGCGCAGGAATGGGGCCCTCTGCTTGCAGCGAATTGGGAGTTGAGAGTAGAAATGTTTATGAGCAAGTCAGACCCAGAGTGAAGCTATCAGGGTCACCAAGACCAGCCCTGGGGTCTCTCTGGGAAAGGGCTCTAAACCAGGCCCTCACATGACACATGCGACACACAATGCCACCCAGGGACTGGGCAGCAAGAGATGGCCCCCACTCCCTGCAACACACAACCCGATAGCAAGAATACAGCACTGACTCAAGGCATAGCAAACAGTGTGTGCCACCGTGAATCACACACCATGATGTGCAGGCAAACAGCAGAAACCACTTGGTTCTGCATCTGGCCCTCTCTCAGAAGGCTTACTGACTTACTGGCTTTTGACTCCTATTTTCTCCTCTTCTTGGGCCCCTGTACCCCACTCCACCCCAGTGGCCCTTTGGGTTCCTGGGAGCTGCTGGGTGAGGGAGAGTGGGTATTGGGTCCTATGGTTTCATCATCCCTGAGAGCAGCAGAACCCAGCCTCCCAGACCTGTATGAGGGCTAGGGTTCCAGCAGAGACACAGCCAGGGAGACATGAGGATAAACCACACTGGCATTCCTGAGTCAGAAGGGCCAGAGGCAGTGTGGGAACTCATGCCCTAGACTTAGCATAGGGCCCCCTGAATTCATATGCCATCCTCTGCCACTCCCTAAATAGCCATGTGCTCTTGGGGTAAGTCCCCTTAACTTCTCTAAGCAGTAGCTTTGTTCTCTGTGTAAAGAGGGGGATATTTTCTATATAGCCATTGCAACATGGGCTGTACTTAGCTTTTGTATAACACCAAAGTGAAGAGTTAACATACATGGATTAAGTGTTCAAATTATTAATACATTTTAAATCAGTGAAACTAAACATTTAACTTCAAAAATTAATGAACATATAAAACATCATGTAAAATACACATTCATAGAAATATAAACATTAAACATAATATATCAGAACAAGTCATTAGAAGACAAAAATTTTAAAAATACACCATTCAAAAGACAAGAAAACGCAATTAGCTATGAAAAGCAAAAATTAAATATTATTTGATCCTTTTTAGTACAGTCCTTAAAAAAAATAGTAATAAAAGTGTCATTGTCAAGTACATTTTGTGTGCAAATCTTCCCCACTACCACAAAACCTCTTTCTGACTCTACACCATCATTCAGGAGAACAGCAAGGAGAAAGTTATAAACTAACCCCAAATATCTTCTTTTGACACCATCATTATAGAGGAAAAAAAAATCTCTCTCTTGTTTAATAATTATGAGAAAAGGTTTTTGAATTTTTTTCTGGCAGGAATGGGTAGAGATCAAGATCTTTTTATTGATAGTAAGCATTCAGCGTTTTATTTTGTTTTTGTTTTAAGTCTTCTTTACTCTCATCGGGTACACACGGAGACGCCCACGTCATTGGTCTTGTGTTCACTGAACTAGAACTAGAACTTTAGGGGAAGCCTTGCTGTGTTGATTAGCGTTTTCTTCCTCCTCTTGAGAATTATGGAAATGCGGGGGGAAGCTTTCTAAATGAGTGTCTCTTTTTGTTCTCTTTGGAATTTTAATGTAGCATATAACACTTGGTGGTTGCAAGACATAAATTATTCTGATTTTAGATTTTTAAAATATGAACTAATAGTATTATACTGAAAAACAACTGGTATGTGATAATTTAAAACACACACAGAGAGACTAATGAAAACTGGCTTTGTAATGTCTTATTCTAGATTGGTGGTTTCCAAATCTTTTCTACTGCCAGGACCTTCTATTGAGGGAACCAAAATGTAGAAACCCAGCAATCACAGGAGTCCTCAAACCTAGTGAGTGACAGGGCACAGAGACCTGCTACCCTCCTTCCTCACCCTCCTCCCCACAAATACACACACACTCACACACAAGAGCATGGCGGGCGGGTAGTGATTCCGCATTTATTTCTTCAATTCATTCTCTTGGAGAAGGTTCATTAAGCGCTGACTGTGTGCCAAGCCAAACAGCTAGATTCTGGGGAAACAGTGGTGAGCAAGACAAGGTTCCTGTCCTCACTGAGCTCACAGTCTAGCAGGGGAGAAGGACATTAAGGAAATAATCACCGACAGAAATGCTTGATGCCAACAGTGGTGAGAAAGCCTTTCGTCCCTCTGGGGCTGTCCTGCCCTGACCACAGACACAAAAGTGGAGAGAGCTAAGGGCCAACAGGACAGCAGCTTCCCCAGCCCCTACCTCCAGGAAGTTCTGACAGCCGAAGAGGGCCTTGCAAAGAGCCCAGCTGTCCCAACAGGTCCTCCTGGGCCACACAGAGGCCCCAGGGAACACCGGACAGCAGGCAAGTCCACTAGGCCCCTCCCCAACCCCGCCTCCCTGCCTCAGGGCACCCTTCGGTGAACCTCAAGGCAACTTCTCTCACACCCATCAGACAAACGTCAGCAGCACCAACGTGGGTCTAAGTTTATGAGGCCTGAAACTTACACAACTTAGGGGACAGTCTCTAAGAAACAGAACATAAAATTATGAATATGAAACTAGATTAAAAAGTGAATATTTATCTCTTTATAATGCTTCTCATTCTTTTCTAGAAATCATATCAACTCACACTTTTAAAAGCTGACATATAAACAAAAGTCAGAAAAAGTAATATTTTAAAAAATCAACTTGACAACCCACCTTTATAATATTCTTTTCCCTACATTTTTAGCTTCTTGTTCTTTTTGATTGCTTTGTGATATGTCAATAATTTCTTTTTTCTTTTTCTTTTTTTTTTTTTTGAGACAGGGTCTCTCTCTGTTACCCAGGGTAAAGTGCAGTGGCGTCATCACACCTCACTGCAACCTCACACTCCTGGGCTCAATCCTCCTGCCTCAGACTCCCTGGTAGCTGAGACTACAGGTGCCACCACCACATCCGGCTAATTTTTCTATTTTTTGTAGAGACAGGTTCTTACTCTTGCTCAGGCTGGCCTTGAACTCCTGACCTCAAGTGAGCCTCCCGTCTCAGCCTCCCAGAGTGCTGGGATTACAGGCCTGAGCCATGGCGCCCGGCTCAATGATTTCTTAATATCCTTTTTTATAGAGAGAATAGAATGATCTTTCCTCTATCACGGTTATTCAAAATACGTACTTTGTTATTGGGAGTGTCGTAGCTGTCCACTTTCTGGTACGACCTGCATATTGTACAGAACCATCTATGATCTAGGCCTGAGTCGTCTCTTCCTCTAAAAACTGACAGTAGGGAACTCCCATGAGGCCACAGGTGCAGGTGGAGGGAGAGAAGGCAGTGTAGCAGGAGTGAAGGCCACGGGCACTTGGGCCACTTCTTCATGTAACTTACTTGTGTCTTCTGGCCTGCTAGGGCCTGGTCACATACATACCATTCCATTTGATGAAGAAATATTGCTGTACGTGTCCAATTTTGTGGTTTATGATGGGCAGCTCAGGTGTCATGGTAACTTGGGAGCCCATGGTCAAATGTTTCGTTTCTACTGAGGCCAGTAGCAGGCCAAGAGCTGACTCTCAAAAGGAGAGTAATTATCTGTAGACTGTGGCAGGGCCTTGCTCTAAAATCCCAAAGGCTTGCATTGTGATTCACCTACGGGAGCTGGAAAAAGACTCCAGACGGCATCCCTATGTTCCACTGATACTTCAAGCATCAAGGGATCTTCTAGCTCACGTGGCCCTAGTGTCAGAGCAGCTTGCAGAGCTATTGCAGAGCCTTCTCTTATTCCGGAGGCCACTCAAAACTAGCAGGCTTTTGGTTCACTCAGTAAATGGGCCAGAGTAGCACAACCCAATGAGGAATATGTTCTTCCAAAATCCAAAGAGGGCTACTAAGCATTGTGCCTATTGCTTCGCTGTGGGAGAGGCCAAGTGCAACAATTTATTCTTTACCTTAGAAGGGATATCTCAACATGTCCCATACCACTAGACTTCTAGAAATTTCACTGAGGTCCTTGAATTTTTGTTGGATTTATTTCATACTTCTGACACACAAATTTCTCATCAATAAGTCTAGACTAGTTGCTACTTACTTATTGTTTACTAGGTCCCATCAGCATAATGGTGTCAATGTCATGGGACCAGTGGGCTATCCTGTGGAAGCAAAGGCAATCAAGAGCTCTGAAAACTAAATAATGGCATAGTCTGGGGAGTCTATAGGCCCCTAAGGTAGGACAGTGAAGGTGTATTGCTGGCCTTGTCAGCCGAAAGCAAATTGCTTCTGGTGGCCTTATGGGCAGGGATGGAGAAAAAGGCATTTACCAGATCGATAGCTACATACCAGGTACAAGGGGATGTGTTAATTTTGCTCAAGCAATGAAACCACATCTGCAGCTAGAGTCACCACCTGGTTAAGCTTACAATAGTTCACTGTCATTCTCCAAAACCCGTCTGTCTTCTGCACAGGCTGCATAGGAGAGTCGAATGGGGCTGTGGTGGGAACCACCACCCTTTCAAGCCCTCAGTGGTGATCCTAATCTCTGCAACCCCCCCAGGAATGTGTTATTGCTTTTGATTTACCATTTTTCTAGGTAAAGACAACCCTAATAACTTCTACTTGGCCTTTCTCACCATGATAGCCCTCACTGTACAGGTCAGGGAATCAATGTGGGGCTTCTGACAGCTGCTAAGTATGTCTGTTCCAATAATGCCTTCTGGAACTGGGGAAATAACCACAGGGTGGGGCTGGGGACTTGCTGAATCCATAGTAAGATGGACTTAAACTAAAACTCCATTAATCACCCGATTTCCATAAGCCCCTACTCTGACTAGAGGGCCAGATTGATATGTTGGGTCTCTTGGAATTAGTGTTAAGTTCAGAGCCAGTGTCCAGTAGTCCCTGAAAATCTGATTATTTCCTTTTCTCTAATGCACAGTTACCCTGGTAAAAGGCTGAAAGTTCCTTTGGGGAAGGCTGGGGAAAAGATTAACAGTATACATTTTTGGTAGTGTACCAGTAGCCTTCCTTGAAGAGACCCGGCCTTCCGTCCATTCAAGAGATTCTTGGTCTATAAATTGGCTCAAGTCTGGGAATTGATTGAGGGGCTGTAACTGATTTTATGATTCGAGTTAGACTTATTTGCCTGACCTAGAATTTTTCTGCTTATAAAGATCAACTAAGAATTTAGTAAGCTTTCTATCTTTTTCACTTCTAGAAACACCAAGATTAACTAGCCAAAGCCACACAAGTCTGCACAAGTCAGGCATTCTCATTGCTGCTTTGCCCCTGTTGGCATTACGGTAACCACACTCACCTTGCCTCTGATGGTTGGGTCCACCACTTGACCCCTGCCAACCTGGGAGCCAATTATTCCCATTGCATTTAGGTTTCCCATCGAGTGACTATGGTTTCCATGGTAAGGCCTACAGAGAGGAGTGATCACAGAGGCCTTCAGGGATGCTGGGACGCCCCTCATAAATCTCCTTCTCAAAGTACCGGTGAAAGGTATGTTTCTGGACCCTCACAGTGTGGATGATTAGGTCTTAAAGGATAACTCTACTCTAACATTTCAATCTTCCTAAGCCTTTGAGTCTCTTCCTCTACACTGAACCAGGAGGGACAGGCATTTCCAGTTCACTGATAGGGGGCCATCCTTTGATACGTGTTTCAGCCAACCAATGAAACAAAATGTTAGAATCCTTTATAACTCCCCAGGCTGCAACATTACATGCAAAATCTCAGCTGAGTGGGCCCATATAAAAAAATTAGGCCTGATACAACTTTATGTACCTTCCACCATTATCCCATACCTTTAATATCCATTCCCACACATGCTCCCCAGATTTCTACCTGTATAAATTAGAAAATCAAGCAGTTCTCTTGGTGTATAACATACCTTCTCATGGGTCACCTGTGCACATCACATGTAGGGCCATGCTGGGACTTGAGTCTAGTTATAGATCTAGAAGCAAAGAGGGGTGATAAGCTGGGTCCAGGGGAGAATAAGGATTGGCTTGAATGGCAGCTGTTACGTTTCCTCAGGCAATGGGGATTTATTCCTACCACAGTGGGTGGAGAGGCCACCACTACTGGAAGTGGGAAGCCAATTCTGCTGGGGCTGGAGAGGCTACCCACTGGGGGTGGAGAGTCATTTCCACTGGAGGTAGGGAGACCTCTTCCATTGGTAAAGAAGACTTATCAGAATTTAGGAGCTCAATGTCCCCGGATTCATCAGGATCTTCCCACAGGTCACCAGCCCGACTTATGGACTAGCATTCTTTCCCAGTCAGTGCCCTCATGTTACCAGTGGACACCATGTGTGGCTGGGAAGCTCAACTCAAGTTGTAATTCAGCTAATCACAGGGTTAGTTTTGTGTTTGATTTTCATCAGTTTCAGCCCTGTGGTAGGAGATGAGGCTCTCCTTTAGGGTGCAGCTAGAAGGTCTTTTGTGCTGGGAATTTGACTCCCCGAGCTCATCCTTTTCTCTCACCACTTTGTCCAGTGACATTAGGAACAGCCAACCAGTGTCATTATATTCCTTAGTTTCCCAAAGATGTTTGAAAGTATCATATACAGAGTCACTTAGCTCCTTGCTTCTTATAAGTGGTTGATTAGGAGAATCATTTTGCAAATCTCTATACATAGTTCCTGCCATGGACTATCAGTGCTCTCTTTACTACTGGAAATAGTCATTAGCATCTTTAAATCTAATCATATTAGAGGGCCAATTCCAGAAACCCCAGAACCAATTCAGAAACCTTAAAAATTTTCTTTCTCTAGAAACACTATCAGTACCAAAATCTGCATTAGTCAGGGTTCTCCAGAGAAAGAGAACCAATATATATCTCCAGTTGGAATATATATATTGGAGATAATATATCAAATTAGATATATATCTCCAATTAGATATATGTATTAAATCCTATATACATTACGTATATATGGAGAGAGAGAGAGAGAGAGAGATTTATTATAGGAATTGGCTCGTGATTAAGGAGGCTCAGAAGTCCCTCAATCTGCCATCTGCAAGCTGGAGAACCAGGAAAGCTGGGGGTATACTTGAGCCCAAGTCCAAAGGCCTGGGAACTAGTAGCAGTGATGTCTGAGGTAGGAGAAGATAGAGAGAGAACAAATTCACTCTTCCTCTGCCTTTTTGTTCTGTGTGGGCTCTCAGCGGATAGGTTAATGCCCACCCACATTGGTGAGGGCAATCTTCTAAGTCTACCAATTCGAATGGCAATCTTTTCTGGAAACGCTGTCACAGACACATTCCAAAATAATGGTTTAGTAGCTAACTGGGCATCCCTTAGCCCAGTCAAGTTGACACATAAAATTAACCATCGCAGTTCTCAACTGGGGATAAACCTCTAACGAGTTTCACGTGTGAGTCGTAAGACTAAAATAACTTTCCACAGACTAGCTTCAGGCTCTGTACATTTCAAATCTTGTTTCTTTGCCACTTTCCACATGCTTCCTGCACCGAGAGCCACAGGACGCATTCCCGCTACATCACCCCAGGTGAGTCAGCACCGTGGGTGGCAGGAGTGTTCCTGGAAACCATCCCTCCCCAACAACTGTAAGGACACCCGGAAGTGACTGAGAGGTACATTCATGAAATTTTATATACATACATTTCATCCCACATAAATACATCCCATTTACCCACACTAAATGCATCCCCAACTCAAGTTTCTCTAAGCTGGATCCCAAAAATGCTCACAGTTATTCCAACACCACCTGACAAGAGGGGAAATTTGACAGAGGGGAAGTCAAGGGGAAAAGAAACAGCAGCCTTAAATGATTGTGGTTGAAATAATATACTTTTTGCAAATTTTACAAAAATGTGAAAGCATTGCCAGGGCCCCTCCGGAGACCTTGGAAGGAGCAAGTGGGGGGCCCAGCAAAGCTCTGCACAAGGACACCGTCCTTAGAGATGAAAGAGACCCCGAGAAGGGTAATTGCTGAGGTGGGGGCCTCAGAGCTGCAGCCTCTGGCACGATTATGTTAACAAGGTAAATTAGCCCCAGACAAACCTGCACCTAATAAACCTGGGCCACTTGTGCCTGCAGCCCTCGCTAGGAAGGAGGACTTCAAAGCCCAAGGCCAATCTTCAGAGGCAGTTGTCTCCCCCGTGGGCCCCAGGCGCTGAAGGCCAAGGCAGGGCCTGAGCCTCTCCTCTCACAGGCCCCAGGGCCTGGTCACATGTGGGCACCCACACTGACTCATGCACACAGACACCCTTTTGCCCACCCAAAGCCCTTCCGTACCCAGTGTCCTGTCTGTCAGAACACACATCCCTCTACCAGCAGCTCCCAAACCCAGCACCAGGCTCTCCAACAAGCCTGAACACGGGAGGATCCCTCTCTGTGGGGAGGGGGTGGGGCAGGTGAGGAAATGGAGAAAGTTGTTCTCTCCTATTCCCCACCCCCAGGGGGGAGTCATGGTGGGAGACAGCCCACCAGCTGCTCCTCACACCCCCTCTGCTTGCTTTCTCCATATCTCCATCCCAAAGCAGGGACAAGCCCTGCACCAGACAGTGGGAAAGGGTGTTCAGTTAACATTCACTGACTACAGTGCGGGGCAGTCACAGACACAGCCCAGACCACGCCGACCCGCAGGATGCTGGCTGAAAAGCTGGGTCTGTGACGCCCAACCCCAGCCTCCCCGCAGGACAGAGGGGAGACAATATAAAAATGGGTTGCGGGGAGGTGTCAGGACGCTAAGCCTCCAGTGGCTGCAGGGTTGGCCAAAGTCCTGGCTTGCCTCTCTCAGGCCCTGGGGCCCAGAGTCCTGCCTCCCACAGCCCTGGTTTCTCTGTTCCACGGCAGCACAGACCTCAGGTTTTGCCAAGGACCTTGACTGGGCAGCAAAGGATGTTCGGAGAGTACCAAGGTGGGAGTCAAGGCCCTTAGAGTTTGCAGGGAATGAGGGGAGTTAATGGCTGTGAGTGTCCTTGGCCGGGTGGGTGAGGGGTTCATCCTCCTGGGTAACAAGAGCCGTGAGCACAGACTCGCCAGAGCTGGCTGGGACGGGGCCAGGTCTTTGAGGCTCTTCCGCTCAGGAAAACCCTGTTCTCTGCCCTGAGCCAGAGGGAGAAGGAAAACAGGAAACACATGTTCTTTGGGGGAGGCCGAGCACCCAGCCCTGAGAAGCCCCCATGGGGGACCTGTTCCCTGCAGGAGGGTTTCCTGCCCCACCTGGGGACCTGCCCCGATCAGCCTTGAGAGAGACATGTGCTTATCAAGCTTATACAAAGGGCCCAGAGCCGGTAGGCCAGATGTCTGTGTTCTTACTCGCAAGCCCCTGTGCAACCTTGGGCAGGAAGCTCGGTCTCTCTGGGCCTCTGCCCCTTCCCCTGTCAAATGCAGTTAAGTGTCCCTGACTCCCTCTCTGCCCTGCCTGCCTGTGGCTTTGAAGCCATAAAGTACCACATGTGGAAACTCTGTTGGGAATCCCAAGGAAATCCTTCAAGCCTCAGCCTCCAGAGAGCCTTCTCTGACTGCCCCAGCGGGAAAGACTGCCTGGCTAATGAGTCCCTCTCTGGCATTCACCACTTACCCTTCTTCGAGGGGCCTGACACACGCTCTGCAGCAGAGAGAAGTCCCTGACGCCTGGTCATCTTGTCCACAAAATCAAGAGCAACCTGAGGTCCCCTGGGCCTCGCTGTTCACGGACCCCTAGCTTCCAACAGGTGTGTAGGAAGTGGTTGGAGGTACAAGGCCTGGGCCAGATAATAAGTCATGACCTGCCCTCGACCCACCGCACCTCTCCCCCTGATCCAGGCCTGACCAGTAAGGACTTGGGATTTTGCCAGTGCAGAAACTGGGGCACACAGGGAGGGCAGCCCAGCAGCCCCAGAAGGTGCCCTTGAGAACCCTCCAATGCCTTTGGCCAGGCTGGGGGGTCAGGGGGAGCTCCAGGAAGCCTTTGCCAGTGCTGCGTTCATCCTCCTCAGAACAAAACTGCAGGCCTGGCCCGGCCGGCTGAGCTCTGCGTCTCTGCTGGCCAGCGTCTGGGCGTGGTCTGAGGGCTGTGAGAAGGAGGCGGCTTTGGAAGCACCTAGGGATGCCTGAAGCGCCGAGGCCATGGTGGGCGCGCACTCTTTGAGGGTGTCTGCTTGTCGTTATTCCCTAAGGAGGGTTGATGATTTTCTTTCTCTATGTCACTTCGGCAGCCCTCTCAGAGGCTGGCCTGGGCATGGTGACCACAAGCAGCTTAGGGAAGAGTTAGGGGACCTGGAGGGGAGACAGGAAGCCAGCCTCTGGGTCAGCTGTCCTTACAGAGCGGGAGCTGGCAGAGATGGCGACCAGAGGTTAGTCCCCTCCCTTCTACGGTACGGCGTTGTCAGTTTCCAGCCACCCTCGAATCTAGGTGGAGCCTTGAGACTGAACGTGAAATAAATGATGGATGTTACATCCAGCGCAAGGTGGTAGGAAGAGGTTGCGTCTTCTCCACCCACTCTTTCCTGTCTGCCTGCTGGGTGCAGAGACTCCGGGGCCATAAGGGAGGGCAGTGTCATTAGGTGCAAAGAGCCTGGATCTCCGAATCACCACATGGAGGACCTGCTGGCCAGGAACACCCACACACACACTGGACTGTTACATGAGCGAGAATTAGCCTCTGCTGTGTTCAACCACTGAAATTTGGGGATTTATTTGTTTCATCAAATGCAGTTGTCTGATAGGGGTCAGACTGAAAAGAGAAAATGGGTCCAGCTCTGCAGATCTGCCCACCCAGTCCCGACTTGGAACGTGATCTGCCTGCTCCCTCAGGCTGGCCGTTGGTTCGGCCCCAGTGGGGGATGCTCTCAGCTCAAACCACTGACTGTGGAATTGTGCCCTCCTCGCTCATCAGCATCAATCCCAGCCCCTCTCCAGCACCGCCTACGATGGGCCCTCCAGCTTCCCGACCGGGCACCTTTCTGAATTCCAGCTTCTGGCATTATACCCTGGCTGGCATGAGGTCTTTCCACAATCACAGTTCCCACACTTACCTTTCCTGGTATCTTCAGTCCTGCCCACTCCTTCCTCAGAGGCTGCTGAGCCCCCAGAAAGCACAGGGGCCAAGTCAGACCACGGCTGCCCACAGCAGGCTCACAGTAGAGCACATGACTCCATGCGAGGGCTTTCTGTGCCTTGTCCCATTTAATCCTCACAATGAGCCCGTGACATAGACACCTGGATCGCCATCTTGACTCTGCAGTTGAATATTATAATTCCCATTTTACAGATGAGAAAACCAAAGCATGGAGAAGGTATGTCACTTGTTCAAGGATACATAGCTCATGAGTGGTTGGATCAGGCCTGGAATCCAGGCCATGTAGACTCTGGAACTTGCACCTGAAGTCATTATGTCATACTGCCTTGCAAATATAGGTGTTCAATAAATAGATGTCAGATTAAAAACCATGAGGCAGGCAGATTACCAATGGCCAAAGACCCCTGCATAGATCTTGTTAGGTGGTCCTGGGACCCTCTAAGGAGACTTCTTGGAGAGGGGGCACATGGGATCAAGTCACATAACCTCCCTGGGCCTGGTTCTGTCAGTTGCTGAGGAGTGCGTGTGTGTGTGTGTGTGTGTGTGTGTGTGTGTGTGTGTGTGTATAAAATTTGCCTGGGCATGGACATGCTAGACATGGAGATACAACAAGGAGAGGCTTTAAAGCAGAGCTATCCAACAGAAATAAGATGCAAGCCATATATATAATTTTAAATTTTCTAGTACCTAGATTTTAAAAAAGGAAAAAGAAACTGTGAAATCAACTGTAATAATCTATTTTTATCTAATCTCTTATATAAGAAATAACACGTAATCAATGTAAAAAGTTGATAACGAGATGTCTTATATTCTTGCACTAAGCCGTCACAGTCTGATATGAATTGTGCATAAACAAACAACACGTCTCTCACTTGACCAGCCTTAAAAAAAACACATCTCAGTTCAGACCAGACTTATTTCAAGTGCTCAAGACACACAAGTGGCTGGTGGCCACCACGTTGCACAGCACCGCTCTGGGGAGCTCTGGCCTCGTGAGGTCAGGCTGACCGTGGCAACGAGGCTTTGGGACTCACGAGGCTGTGCGCCTCCCAGACCCTGGGGAGCCCGAACGCTCAGGCCTCGCATAGCAGAGAAAGACGCAAGTCCCTAAGTAGCATACAAGGTAATAGATGCTGCGTAAACACAAACCACTATGTGCTAAGATCCAGGGAAAGCAGGGGATGGTTTTAATCTGCCGCAAAATCAGCATGTGTTTGTACTTTCCTATTTACGGTAGGTCCTGTGAGGAGGCTTGTAAACAGCTCAAGAGCGCCAAGGAGCCCGGCTCTCGGCACAGCTGTTCTGTGTTCCCCGATTACCTCAGACCCCCAGGTTACAAGCAAGCGCAGATTAAACCCAGAATATTTTCACGAGCAGAAAGCACTGTCTATGAAACGTGAGGGAAAAGAAATCTGAGTGAAGAGCCTTGTTGGGAAATTGTTGCCAGCTGTGGTATGTGGGAGCCAGGGAGGGGGGTGGCCCCAGAAGGAGGCCCTGAGTCCAGCCCTGGGTCCTCCGGCGTCTGTGTCTCGGCCTCGAGGTATCACGTAAGAAGGGAGCGTGGCCCGCAGATGGGGAGTGACGGACTGGAGGCCGGGCCAGCTTCCTGGCTGCGGCCCGGGCAGTCCCACAGTCCCTCACTCAGACGGGCTCTGCCCCGGCCATCTTGACAGCCTTGGTACTTTTTGAACCACCGGCCCGCGTTTTCACTTTGGGCCCACGATTGACGGAGCCCATCCTGAGTGGAGGCCACTGCAGGCGACAGCAAGCCCTTTCTGCCCGAGGTCCCTCTCCGGGGAAGGGCTCAGCGTTCCAAGGATGGCCTTCCCTGGGACCAGCACGGCCCTCAGCCCCCTTCGATGGCGAGACCCACGGAGACATCATCCGGAGGAAACGCCAAAGCCGGCCTAACAAGAACTCAGGAGCAGGGCCCTGGAGAACAGCACCAGGATGTTGTGTGTTTTCCAAAGTTTCAATCACAATGGTCTCTTTTCATTTAAAGAAAAATACCGCAACCATTTCCTAGCAAAGGTTAAGTCTTTACACTGTAAAAAAATGTTTTTTATCCTGCCAAGGAATGTGCTTTTAAAAGCTGGCTTCCAGCCCTTCCTGAGGCCGAGGTTCCCTCCCTCTGCTCGCAGGGGGGGCCCAGGGCTCCTGCGAGAGTGCAGTGGCCCAGCAGCCACCGCCCTCAAAGCTGGGCAGGGAGGAGTTAGGGGGCTGGCGCCTGGTGGCCATCCCCTGATTACCCGGAGCCAGCCCATCAGGACAGAAGCTCCTGATGGCAGAAATCCATAGAAAAGCCCCCAAAGCCCACGTGAGGTGAGGACCTCCCCTCCTGCCCAGCCACACATCCCTCTAGTGCCTGGCCCAAAGGCCACAGGCCTGGCCGCTAGCTCCCACCTGCCAGTCCCTGTCTACCTTTCAGGAAGCAGAGAATCCGTTTAATCCCTGGCCTAGACTGGGAATGCGAGTCTGCACACGGGCACCCTGTGCTCACGGAGGAGTCTGAGCGACCAGAGAAGGAGGCGCCTGGGCCAGCCCCCTCCACACCCGCTCTCCATCTGCTCTGCCAGTGCGGGGGCCTGTCCCCATCCTGGCACTACGTCCCGTGCCTCCACTCCTCACGAACACCGCTTCTGCATCCAGTCTCCCCTCTTCATTGGATCATTCTCACTAGCACAGGATGTCTGAATTCCTCCAGGCCTAAAAAAAAAAGCTCTTGACCACTCCCCTGTCATTTCCCCCCCTAGAGCACACTTTCTGGAAAGAGTCGTCTGTGCTTACTATTTCCACTTCCCTTTCCCCTGTTCTCTTTTTAATTTTTTAAATGTAAGCCTAATGACTTGTACAAAGTGGCTGCCCCATGTGACCACCATTCAGATGGAGCTGTACCAAGAGCCCTCTGAGGGCCCTTGGCCTCCACCGCCCTCCTGCTTCCCGAATGTAACCGCCGTCCTGACTCGTAGCACTGCACATTGGTTTTGCCTGGTTTTGGAACATTATACAAACAGAATCATATAGCATGGACTCTTTTGCATCTAGTTTCTCCTCCTGGTACTGTCTGTGGGTTTTACCCATGTTGTCTGGTGTGGCTGTATCTATCAGTTCTCATTGCCGAATAGCGTTCCATGGTAGGAGGATACCAATGTTTGTTCATCCATCTTATGGATAATGACATTGAGTTGTGTCTGGTTTGGCTTACTTTATAATGCTCCTGAGACCATTCTCATGCATGACTTTTAGTGTCAGATGATTGCATTTCTATGAGGGTATATACCTGGGAGTGGGATTTCTGGGTCACAGAGTACGCATGTATACAAATAATTTTCAACATGTACTTCCACCAGCAATGTGTCAGCGTTCTGGCTGCATCACATCCTTGCCGATGCTTGGCCTTCATCACCAGCCACACACATCAGCTTTTCCGTGGGTCTCCAGTCTCCCAGCTTACCCTGCAGATTTTGGACTTGCCATCCTCCATGATCACATAAGCCAACTACATGCATAAATATTCATACATGTGGACATGCCAATCACCCCTCCTATCAATGCTATTTCTCTGGAGAGCCCTGATATAATTCTCTTTATCAGAATAAGAAAATTCTTTTCTATTCCCAATTTATTAAGAGTTTTTCAATTAACGTATGCTAAGTTTTATCAAATAATGTTCCTACACCAATTAGGGTGATCATATGCTTTTTTTTCTTTATTCCATAAATATGATGAACTAAATTAATTGGTTTTGAAACGCTAAACCAAACTTGCATTTCTGTAACAAACCCAATTTGGTCATGATTTAATATCTTTTTTGTATAGCTCTGGGTTTGATTTGCTAATTTTTTTTATTTTTTTATTTTTTATTTATTTATTTTTTTTGAGACAGAGTCTTGCTCTGTTGTCCGGTCAAGAGTGCCATGGCTTCAGCCTAGCTCACAGCAACCTCAAACTCCTGGGCTCAAGCAATCCTTCTGCCTCAGCCTCCCGAGTAGCTGGGACTACAGGCACGCACCACCATGCCCGGCTAATTTTTTATATACATATATTTTTAGTTGTCCAGATCATTTCTTTCTATTTTTTAGTAGAGACAGGGTCTTGCTCTTGCTCAGGCTGGTCTGGAACTCCTGAGCTCAAACGATCCTCCCGCCTTGGCCTCCCAGAGTGCTAGGATTACAGGCGTGAGCCATTGCACCTGGCCTGATTTGCTAATTTTTTAAGGGAATTTTGCATCTATATTCACAAGAGAAAATGGCCTGCAATTTTTCTTCTTAATAATGTCCTTGGCAGGTATCAAGGCTTTACCAACCCAATAAAGCATGTTGAGAAATGCTTCCTCTTTTTCTGTTCTCTGGAGGAGACTGTGTAATACTGTTATTATTTCATCCTCTGGCGAAATTCACTGTTGA
>CAUYSK010033673.1:0-27902 GCA_963575035.1 Avahi laniger | reverse complement strand
GCTCAGGAAGCGGCGACCCTTATTATTCCACCCCTTCAAGGGCCAGGTTGACCAGCTGGTAAGAAGTACACACTTCAGGGCTGCTAGAGAGGCCCTGCCTAAGGCCCTTGAGGAACCCAGACTAGAAAACAGCCTGACCTGCTATTCCATCCAAGAGGATGTGGGATCAGTCCCCTTGGTACGCAAAGTCGGTGTTCAGATCGTAGTCAAGAGTCATCCACCACCCCTACAGGGTCACAGTCCAGAGAACAGCTTCCCTTGTTCCTCCGCACTACCAAGGGTGGGCAACTAATTCTTTGGGAGGAGGCGCTGATTACCAAGTCACTACAAAAATGAGGCTACAGCACCCCGCTGGGAAAACAGCCTCCTTCACTCTCTACTCAGCCCTTCCTGAAGTGGAGTCTGTCCGTTTGGCCGGCAGCTCTAGCTAATGAGTCGCAGCAAAGAGGTGACTACGTGTCTCAGCTTGAAGAATGGCCTCCTTGATCACTAGACACTCCTAGGGTGCGTGCTGTCTCTTTGGTGCAAAGTAGCCCCACTGTGGAGATTCAACAGTAGGGCTCCTGCAGTCGTGGGTTTCAGATATACACTCACACACATACACACTCGTAGAAAGAGGATAAAAAGGAGGAAGAAGGGAAGGAGAAGGAAAGAGGAGAAATGTGTATATATATACACGCCAAAAAAAAAATAAAGAGTAAGAATTAAGAGAAATATGTATACAGAAAAAAAGAAAAAAGAAAAGAAAAAAAGAGGAAAAAGGGAAGAAAAGAAAAAAAGAGAAAAAAGGGAAGAAAAGAAAAGAGGAAAGAAAAAAGAAAAAGAGCGGGGGAAAAAAAAAACAACACCAAAAGCCAAAAGCGACCCCTTTACTCCTTTACTCCGCCTGGGGGCAGAGGCAGTCCCTTTGGCGCTATGCGTGGGGAAGGGTCAAGTTGCCTACCGGAGGGTCTGGTTATGTCGTCTGGGATCACAGCTCTACACAAAGCGTAAAAAAAAAAAGAAAAAGCGGCTCCTTTACTCTGCCTAGTGGCAGAGGCCGGCCCTTTAGCGCAGTGTCTTGGGGCGGAGGTGGAGTCGTCTGGCAGAGGGGGACTTATATGTCCTGGATCACCATTCTACAAGCGGTCTCTCTGGCCACTGAATGGAACAGGGCAGCTGGAGACTGCCTGGAAACTCAGCGGAAGTGTTGCTCTTTCCCCCTTTTCCGCCCTAACAGAGGCGGGGCTTGATTCCCCGGTTGGGACAGACTGTCCGCAGATTCGGGGGAAAAAGAAAAAAAAAAGGCGGCTGCGTGCTACTCTCCTCGTAGGGCTCGACCAGCTCTGCCGCAGCGTCAGCAGCTATGACTCAGGCTGGTGCCCAGGCAATAAGTCCCCGCGGTCGCAGGCTTTGGGTTCCCCGAATTGCGGCTGCCCACCCTCTGCTAGTCAGCACTGAAGCTGACTGCACTGGGAAGGCGTCCTGAGCTGGTGGTGTAGCGTCCCAGAGCCGCCGCAGTGCCCGCCATCCTCCGCGGGAGGACTGTGTGCTGTGTCCCTCCCAGTGCCCGCTGGACTTTCAGTGATTTCCACGTGGAGAGCCTCTTTTATGGAGTTCCCCTCCCACAATCTAGTCCTGGCGGTCTCCTGTGGCGAGAAGCTGCCTCCAAACTCTCCCCTGTGGGCTCTGGCGGCGTCTGATCCATGGAGCGCCTGCTCCGGACAGCCCCTCCCCTCCGATGCTGACCCATTGATGGAGGGAATAATGTTAAAGTATTAGCCAGCATGATCCCCACCCACACATCCTGAATGGTCTCTAACCATGTCTTTGTCTTACTCTCTGCTTAGTCAGCTAGGCTGTTCCCATCTAGTTGTTTCAAAGAAGGGATATGGCAGCAGAAAACAGAGAAACAAGTAATCACATCTTAGTTTTGAATTCAGAAGCCTAAACAATGTGGCAAAAAAGTAAAAAGGAGTTGTAATATAGCAAAAGATTCAGGATAAAATAACATGATGAAGCACAAAGCTTTCCCGAGGTCCCCATGGCCAATCCAGAGAACAATGTTTGCTGGATGCTGATAGAAGTCAGAGCAAAGGAAATGCAATGCAAACATAAACTTCACTGTGTCCCCAAGGGAGGGGCACTGTCCATACTGCTAGGGCAAGTTCAAGGCAGAAGGCCAAGACCCTAAGAAGTTTGTGGAAGGTTGAACCAAAGGAGGCAAAATCTAAAGAAAAAAATGACTGCTGAGTGCATTTAGGCAGATAGAGCCTTGGACAACAGCAGAATTTCCCACTCTGTAGTGTGGCAGAGGAAAAGGAAAATGCTTGACTTTGGCCAAGGGTGGCTCAAAGATAGCAGGAGAACCACTAGACCTGAAGTGATCATATATACTGGAAGAAAGCATATCTCCATGGTGACCCAGGTGGACTAACAGCTGAGGCCCAGATGGGACAAAGTTGCAGCCATTGTAAACAGAGATCATTGAGGGTCAGATAAGGCAATGGATGTCTTCAAAGATACCTGCATGGGCAAAGGACAGTGAGGACCAGATTTTGCCCTCCCCCACCTCTGCCCATGCAGAGTCACCATAATGTAAGCTCTTAACATTAAATAATTTATAAAGGCAGATGGAATATCTGTTAAGCTCTATAAAAAACTGACATATGTAAGCAATCAAAACCTATTATCCAGCTGAATAATAATGTTCAAGTGACTGTTTCTAATGCAAAATCTTCTCTTTCATATTGATGATCACAAATTTCTGTGAGTGATCTCTTTCTAAAATGAAGCTGATCAAAATTTTACAACTGACAAATATGATCAACAGTCACCACATAACCTTAGAGTAATAAAAGCTGAAACAGTCGCGCTTCACCCTCTTAAAAACAGAGATGTGACTGAAATATTTACAAGCCAACAGGCACCAAAGCCATCGCTTCAAACAATGCTCAAAAATAGTGCCATTTTCCCCATTCCCAGAGTGATGAGTGGGTGACTTAAGACCAGAGCAGAGTAAACCTCTGAGCTTTTATGCTGGGAGTAAATTAAAAAATATTTATAATGTCACTCCTCTGATGCCCCCACACTCATGTACCATTTACATCATATTGTACTGCGCTGCTTTAAAATGGCTTGTATATTTCCAGGATCTGTGCTTTGTGCCAAAAGCTGTTTGAGGACAGGGATTGTGTGAAATTCAATGGATACCTTTTAATTTTATTAGATTTTTCTTTTATATTTGATACTGTTGCCATTTGCTTCTCTTAAAGCTCTCTTTGTGCTTTGCTCCTTGTTGTGAAACATTTGCTCATTTAATCATTCAATGAATAGTTACTGACCATTCCTTATGTGGGAGGTATGGTCTTAGACCCTGGGGAAAACTTAGGTAAAGAAGAAAGACAAAGTTTTGGCTCTCATTGATATACATCATGGTGCAGAAAAAAATGGGCATTTTTTTTAACAAAAGAAACAGATGAATTAAATAAATTCAGATTGTGATGGGTGCTAGGAAGAAAATAAAATTGAACACTGTAATAGGATAGTATGGAAAGACTATTTTTATTTAGCATTATCAGGAAAGGCTTCTCTGAAGAGGTGTCTTCTGAGCTGAGACTTAAAGGATTGTAATGAATCAGGTTTGCAATGATCTGGAAAGAAAGGTAATTGAAAATGCAAAGGCTCCGAGGCAGGATCAATCACGGTTCATGTCAAGAAGACCAGTGTGGCGTAAGCTGGAAAGGCAGGGAGGGCCAGCTCTTGCAGGGCCCTGCAGGACATGTTGCTACTCTCCTGACTCTCCTCTTTTCTTTCTGACCATTCCATCTTCATCTCCTACATGAGCTCTTCCTGCTCTGCCTGGCTCTCAAATACAGGTGTTCTTCCGGTTTCAATCTTACCTCTATTCTTCCCCTTTTAGGCTTTTCCCAGGTTATCAGCACCACCCACCATTTTCCGAAAACTGCAGACTCATTATGTTCAGTTGCATAGTGTATTATTTATGACTCTTAAGCCCCAGTGATGGCCACAGAATAGTATAGGTGTCAACGTGTAAGAACTGTCTCTGTTGCATATCTGTGTAACCTACAGCCAGCCGAGTGGGGGTATCAGAGTGAGTATATGTGGTAATGATATTTAGAATCAACATAGAAGAGTTGTATATAACAAGGTTAAGAATAATATTGCCCAGAACGAAACTAGTCTTGAAGAAAGAAATTTCCTAATATGGAACTGTTATGCATCTATGGTACTTCTCCCATGGCAGGGTACGTGCTCTCTCTCATCTCTCCTAACTTGCATGAAGGTCAAGCTTCCAGCGATGGAGAGACTATCCATTTCTGCAAAATGTCTAATGGGTATTGTAGACACTCGTCCATTGATTAAGGTAATGTGCCTTTGTACTCCTACCCCGAAAGAATTTAGAAGTTTAGATAGATGAATAATTTTATATTGGAATATATCTGTAATGTTGAATAGTCCTATAATAACCATAAGTAATTTGGAAAGGGTGCTGCTGGTCATTTCCACTTATTGTATGGAAGCCTGTAGAGTGCACACAATACTGTTCGCTGTAAGTCTTAGATTTTGATACCAGCCCTGAACTTTCCCCTGAGCTTTAGATTCACAGATCCAACTTTTTCTGGGTCTATCCACTTTGATACAGCTAGGAAATGAAAATTCAACAAATCAAAAACTGAACTCATCACTCTTCTCCACAAACCTACCCTACTACTCCTATATTCTGTTTTATTTTAATGCCAGGATTTTACTTTCAGTCAATCCCAGTCAACCTGAGTTTTGTACTTAAATATGTCTCCAAATTTCTTTCTCTACATTTTCATGACCTCTGTTCGAGTTAGGTCCCATCACCTGTCACTAACTTTCTAACTAGCTTCTTTACTTCCGGTTTCACCATCTCTGAATCTCATCTACATACTAATGTCAGACAGACTCACCGAAAACCACTCTCTGCACACACCATTCGCCTGTTGAAATGCTATTAATGATTCCTCATTTCCAACAACATGTCCATACATTCTCCTGTTGCACATAAGGCTCTCTGGTCTCTACCCATTTTTCTAGCATAATTTCACCACAACTCTGTCTTACCCTTTATGTTAACAACAGATTCCTTGCATTTTCCTTTACCCCATACTGTTCTTTATCTCCTTGGAACTATCTTTAACACCTATATCACTATCCGTTTCATATAAACCATGTCTAGTCCATTAGGAAATACTGCCAACTCTACCTTTAGAATTTATCTAACTACTTTACCCCATCTTCACTGCAATCATTCTGTTCCAGAAATCCATTACCTCTTACCTAGATTATTGTGATAGCCTCCTAACTGGACCTCCGGTGCCACCCTTTGTCCCTGCCATCTATTCTCTTCCAAGAAGTTAGAGTAATACTTTTCAAATGGCAGTTGGATCATGTTTTCATCCAGTGTTTTCCCATTTTATTGAAGTATAATCTGAATTCTTTACAATGGTCCACAATCAGCCACCCTGAATTTTCAGATTTCATCTCCTCTTTGTCCCTTTTTCTCATTCTTCTCCAGCCACACTGGCCTCCCTACTCCTCCTTGAGCAAGCTGGACAAGCCCTCACTCACGACACTTTCACATGCTGTTCCATCTGCCTTGAAAGCTCTTCCCCTCAATATGCATATGGCTTACGCTCTAACTTCTTTTGGAGTCCTTGTGAAATAGTCCTTTTATGACGCCGTCACATAAACTAGAACACAACCTCCCCCGTCACTTTCTACAGCCCATACTCTGCTTTATTTTTTCTTTATTACCTTTATTTCTCTCTTGCCAGCACTTCTATGTTATGTAGGATTTTTTTTAATTATCTGTCTCCCTCACTGGCATATAAACTCTATGAGGACAGAGATTATTTTCTTAGTTATTTTCAGTCCTCTACATCTACAACAGTACCTAGCACGTAACAGTTGTTCAGTAAATATTCTTCAAATAAATGAGTGACTCCGCATGCCTGTACATAGGCTATTTTTTCTGGTTGACATATTACACCTTTTCTCTTGTTTTGCTCAAATTCATTTTTCTCAGCATGGACATCATCCCCTACATAAGGACTTTCTAGAAACTTCAGTTTGGGCTAATTATTCCTTGTCTCTACACCCATAGCACTGAATGTGTCATCATCCAGCAATTATCTGTCTATTTAAATGACATGAATCTAGCCTGTCTCTTGCACTAGATTTCAATATCCATCATAGAAGCAACCATGTCTTCATTCTACACGTTCAATGAGCATGCAACAAGCATATAGTCACAGGCACTGGGAATACAACATTGAACAGACAGGCAAGACCCTCATACTCACGATGCTTGCAGTCAAATATCTTACTCTTGAATGTACTTCCAACACTTAACATTACTTGGCACACTAGAATGATTAATGAGTGTCTCTATTTGGACCTATTATCACATATCTTATTTTTGAAAAATGATCTCTCCTTATATTACCTCTCTCTCTCAACAGGATAAAAGGCATAAAATTTGGAAATATTAACTTAGATTTTCTTGTGTATATGCTGCAGTTTTGCTCCCCCTCCCGAAAATCAAGGCATTCATACATTTTCCCAGGAGAGGGAGGACCAAAAAAGTCTAAAAAGAATAAAGAAATAAAAGTTTCTAGCTTGTTTATTTTAAAATCAACTTTATAGATGTACAATTGACATATGCTAAAATGTACCCATTTTAAGTATACATTTCAATGAATTTTGGCTAAGTTATTAGCTCATGCAACCACCATCACAATGAAGATACAGAATATTTTCATCACCCCAGAAAGTTCCCTTACCTTTTTCCTGGCCAACCCCATTAACACTTTCATCCCCAGGCATCCAATAGTTTGCTTTCTGTTCATTTAAATTAGATTTATTTTTTCTAGTTTTTTATAAATGGAATAATTCAGTATATATTCTTTTGGGCCTGTCTACTTTTGCATAGCCCAATGTTTTTGAGATTCATCTATTCTATTGCTTGTTTCAGTATTTCTTTCCTTTTTATTGCTGAGTACTATTCCATTACATGGATATAACACAATTTTTTTTATCCATTCATTGGTTGATGAAATTCAGGCTATTTTAATTGGAGTAATTATGAATAAATCTGCCTAAACAGTCCTATACATGTCTTTGGTAGATAACTACTTTATTTCTCTTGGATGAATCGTTAGACGTGAAAATGGTGGGTTATATGGTAAATGTGTCGTTAACTTAAACTGCCAAACTGTTTTCCAATGGGACTGAACCATTTTGAATTTCAGTTGCTTTGCACTCTTGCCAGCACTTGACACTATCATTTTTTTAAATTTATGTCAATCTATTTCTTATAGATTTCAGGGAAAGCTAGTGTCTTGATAACTAGGGCAGAGTTTAGGAAATATACAAGCCTTGCAGAATATCAAGAACTAATCTGCAAACTTGTTCACATAAGCAGCTTGACGAAGTCTATGCAGCCAAACCTGGGACAACGAAAGTAGCCAAGACTTTCTGGGACCTGAGAGCAAAATCGAAAGGACTTTAGGATTCAAAAAGATAAGGATGCAGAAGATAAGACTGCAAACAGAGATCATGGTCAGGCCAAAAGCTGTAGTGAACACCAGTACCAAACTATGGGAGGTAATAATCTGATTTATAACTCAGAGGAGGTCAAGGATAACTGAATATTGGAGAGAACCAAAAGCCTCCTCCGGACTGGTGCCATGTCCTCACCGAACTTAGATGTTATCCTAAGGAGCAGGGGAAGGGTAAAAAGATATTTTCCTTAGGTTAACTGACAGAGCTTAAATCCTAAGTCCACAAAGTTTATATCCTAGAGTGGCTCAGTTTACTCAGAGTAGCAATATTAAGCTATTGCCCAACAAGTAGCTTATGGGTAAAGAGAAATTGATTGTTTACTAAAAATGAACTTCATTTCTGCATACCTGTATTTTCTGTGTGAAAATTCACCCACATCATAGCATGTATCTACTTATTTACACTGTTCTATTAAGCTGTCCACCTTTGAGTTCCATATGTATTTTGGTAATGGTGGTGGCGTAAATTAGAAAAATATATAATAAAATGTCCGGGCATGGTGGCTCACACTTGTAATCTTAGCACTCTGAGAGGCCAAGGCAGGCAGATCATTTGAGCTCAGGAGTTCGAAACCAGTCTGAGCAAGAGCGAGACTTCGTCTCTACTAAAAAATAGAAAGAAATTACTTGGACAACCAAGAATATATAGAAAAATTAGCTGGAAATGGTGGCGCATGCCTGTAGTCCCAGCTACTCAGGAGGCTGAGGCAGGAGGACTGCTTGAGCCCAGGAGTTGAGGTTGCTGTGAGCTAGGCTGACACCATGGCATTCTAGTCCGGGCAACAGAGTGAAACTCTGTCTCAAAGAAAGAAAAAAAAAGAAAAATATATAATAAAATAATTTGTTTCAATTAAGGCTTTAAAAACAACTTAACTGTAGTTTTCTGGTTTAGAAAGTATCCCTCCACAATGGAAATGTTAAGAGATATTATAAAAGTGATAAACATAAGCCTGATGTTTATATAATTATAGTTGAAAAATATAAATCCATAAAGACTTTAAGACTTTATTTAATGTCAAGTGTTTTCATGGATATACCTAAAATGAGAGATCTTAGTGTGTGAATAGTATATATACATGTGTATATATATATATATATATATATATTATTTCTGGTAGTTATTTTCTATAAAGTCTCCATAAACACTGAATCAGCAAATACTGAACCATTAGCCCTAAGAGAAATACAGGGCTAGGTTCTTGCAAACCTCTGATCATAATGTTTTCATCAACTAATCAACATACAACTTTGTTTTATGTGCGTTTCTGTTTAAAGATCTTATTCAATATATACTGTTGATTCATTAACATTGAACTCATGGCCAGCAGCACTATAACCCATGCCTGATATTCATGTTAGATAAATGAAGCTTATCTAACATGTAATTTTCTTCCCAAGACACAGCACAGGGTTCTTTTGCTTGGGAACACTAGACAGCACTTCAGTGCCTCAGCACTATGCTTAGGGCCGTTTTAAACACAGAAATCACCCAAAGCACAAAAGTGAAAAAAAAAAATTTGGCACTAAATAGACAATAAAAAAGAGGGGTATTTTTTACAATATGAGAATTCAAACAAGTGGGCAGAGTGTTTTATTGTTCAACCTCAGCTGGGAATGTCATGTCTGGGTGCAAGAAATTACACATCCCCAAATGACTGTGAAAGTGACACGAGTACTGATTTGGGGGTACAGATAAATCTCAGTGAGTAGACAATTTCACAAATACAGAACTCATAAATAATGAGGCTGCACTATGTGCACCTGTGTGTGTGTGTGTGTGTGTGTGTGTAGTAGATAGTAGGCTCCTTGAAGACACAAATATTGCTGATATTGTTGACATACCTTTGAAAAGAAAATTACCTCTCTATGGATATTCAACATATATTGAACAATCCACTGTTGTTTTTATCCAACATTAGTAGACTAAAGGAATTTAACCAAAGCTGTTTCCCTTCAGAGCTATTAACGACTTAAAAATAATCACTTAATCTGAGACATTCTCTATAGTACTTTGCACAGGTGATGCTTACCTTTGCAAAACAACAATTTTCTCCAAAATACTAGTATCAGTCACTTATTATTATATAACCTGTTTGCCAAGCTTAGAAATCTTACTGTTTGGAGTTGGGTCTTTGTGGCCTTTCCTTAAGAAACCTCCCAATTTAGGTCTGTAAGATACCTTGTTATATCATACTTAATTAACATCCAATTTACCCTTTTACCTTCTAACTCCTCCCCACCTCCTTCTGGAAAAAGCCAATACAATACCTTCCATATGTTAAATAAACTTATATAAATTTTTATCAAATATAAAACTATTTTTATAGTTTTAATATTTTTTCTTGTTGACTCAGGAAAGATATATAATAATTTCCCATTCACTCACTTATTTTAAAAAATCTTTTAAGAAATGATGATTGAGCGACTATTATGTCCTAGACCAGGAGCATGCTCTGTAAAGGAACCCATGATCTACTTAAATGCCATCCAGCCAGCTCTCTGCTAAGTCTAATAATCTCGATTCGTATTTCCCAAACTTTCAGTCATCTTCATGTTTCTCTTTTACTACCTTCTTTCTTGTTCTGAAGATCTGCTTCCAACAAACTGAACTGAATCCAATAAACATCTGACCTAGTGCAGTTAAAACCAACAAACAACAATAAAATATCTTGGTATGGAGATAAAAAAGGTATAAATTTTTCTAATTATAAAACTAATAAATTTTAGTGCCCCCAAATACTTTAAATAATAAACTGACAAGAAAGAGAATAATACAAAATAATAGAAATCACCTCTAATCCCAGCATGCAGAGATAATCCTCTTTACAATTTGTTCTATTTCCCACCTATGCATATTCTAAATAGTTCCAATAGACAATCTATGCATTTTCTTGTCTTTTCCGCTGTCAATAATTTAAATTATTTTTAAATATAATAATATTCTGTTTTATAATGACATCACAATTTCATTAATCATTCCCATGATACAGATATATTTTTTGCAATTAAATAACATTGCAAAGGATTCACATACTATCCAAGTGAAGCCTTAGTCATTTTTTTAATGGTTGAATAGGGCCTATTATTTCTGATTGGTATATACAGTGTTAAATTTATTCTTGGAGAATATAATACCCTGCATTTTTTTACTTCCATTTATGTTTATCAAGGTCATTTCAAATTTATTTCTACTGAAGGTGTGAATTTAGCAATGAAACTTTAAATGACTATATTATAAATAAGAGACACTTGAACAGAAAATACATAGAAGGACATCTCTGCTATAAACAAAACAAACAAAAAAATGCTCTTTTAAAAATAAAGAATGTTAGGATAATACCAAAAATGAGCAGGAAGCTCATGAAGGCTAGAGTTCGAATTGGCCAGTGAGGGTAACAACATGGCCTATTTAGGGCAGTTCATTTCACGATAAATTATGTATTTTATATCATGCATGATAACTAAAAAAAATAGAGTTCTTATTACTCAGAGCTTGTGCAAGAAGATCAACTTTTTCAAATGCAAACATTCATAATTTTAATCATAGCAACTATTTTCACCACTTAATATTTCTTGAGCCCTCCCCCCATGTCACCCCAGGGGACATGGCAATGTACCAATTTGCTTCATATTTGCTGAAAACGGTAATTAACAAGTCAAGAGAATTTTTATTTTAAAGAAAACTGTAAAACCATTGCTAATAGGTAAAAGAATGTGTTGTGGAAAGCAATTTATGGGCAAGTGGTTATGATACAGGCATAAAAATATAGTCGTCAAGGAAGGAACACTAACTGGAATGTTGAAAAATATGTAAATCTGGGTAATGTTACTTGAAAGCAAATCTCATTTATTATTTCTCAAAACATGCACATGGTAAGATTCTATTTCCCCGCCTTCTTGAAATAAGATGTGGTCATGTGACTTACATGAGCCCACGATACCTAAGAGTGTGTGTCACTTCCAGATGACAACTTGAAGAACCATTGCACAATTTGCCATGACTCCTCTTTCTTTCCACTGTGATGGTATATGCACAGTTTGACATACAGCCTCCATCTACGTAGGTTTCTGAGTGACTATAGTGAACAGAGTCTCACTGCTAATTTGTTTTGGACATGTGGCATGCATAAGAAACAAACTTTTATATTTTGAAGCCACTGAGATTTGGGGGTTGTTTGTTACTGTCACATAATCCTAACTTACCATATATGATACCCCTACAAAAAAAATCTCCAGTAAAAAAAAAAACGTAAAATATTTCTTATTTTTCCAGTAACTTCAGTTGCAAAGGATGAAGTAGAATTGTGGTAGAAGTAGAAGTCTTGTCACCTGGTTATTTCTTCAAAATCAATGAACAGTTGATATTTGACATTTTCTTTTAATAGACATAGAAGTATGCTTAACTTTCCCTTATTCTATGAGGTAAAATCTCCTTCCTAATTAATTTTATTTTTTCCTTTTTTCATATCATGCACTCCACAAACATTTATTTGTTACTAATATAAGCAGGTGATCTGGAGAATTCGAAGATGACATGAACCTTATACTTGAGGACTTTATCACCTGAGGATGAGGATAAATATTTTTCATACATTCATGCATAAAACAGGAAGTGAAGTTCCCCTCCCCCATAATCCCATACTTTGGAAATAATTATTTACTCTGCTGTATAGCTTTCAGGATTTTAATGCACATATAAACAGCTTTTTCTTTTATATGAATGGAAATTACCCTATGTGGTTTTCTGGAACCTGATATTTTCTCCCACTTCTAAAGCATCTTTCCATATGAATATACATAGATTGACTATTATTTTTAACAGCTATCTTTCATTTCATTGAGAAATATCTCATGTGATTATAAAGTGGATAGTCTTATTTATAAAATTGTTTTTACTACAAAAGTACATATATTTATTCAAACTGAACATAAGAATATTAAAGGAAAGGAAAATAAACCATCCCAGGTGGGTCCTAATTCAAAGTTGCCTAACCAAAAAAAAAAAAAAAACATGGCTTATTTATTTATTTATTAGTTGACTTGTTTTATTTAACTGAAATGTCTGTGGATCTAGCTCTGGACGTATCAGCTCTGCTTCTTGTTCACTGCTTGGTTTCCTTTCATAACATTCAGACGCTGTAGCAGTTCCAGCATGCATCCTCCAGACTCGCATCCAAAAGAAAAGAGTTTACTATCGTCCCAGGGGTTCCCATTGGAGTCCCAAGATTCACTCGGATTTGACCAACTTTCAACTTACAACATGGCTGACCAGTCACTGTGGCTGGTGGAATTGGGTAGGCTCTTTGATCAGGCTTGAGTCTCACGCTCCACCTCTCGAACTGTGGTGATAAAACTGCCGTCCCCAACCCTCACGCCGCAGACCAGGACCCATCCATGGCCAGTTAGGAAGCGGGCGGCACAGCAGGAGCTGAGCGGCAGGCAGGCAGGCAAAGCTTCAGCTGTATTCACAGCCGCTCCCCATCACGCATGTCACCACATAAGCTCCGCCTCCTGTCGGATCATTGGCGGCATTAGGTTCTCATCGGAGCACGAGCCCTACTGTAAACTGCGCATGCGAGGGATCTAGGTGGCGCGCTCCTTATGAGAATCTAATGCCTGATGATCTCAGGTGGAGCTGAGGTGGTGATGCTTGCGCTGGGGAGTGGCTGCAAATACAGATCATCATTAGCAGAGAGGTTTGACTGCACAATAAATGTAATGTGCTTGAATCATCCCAGAAGCATGCCCCCACCCCCACCCCGTCCGTGGAAAAATTGTTTTCCATGAAACCAGTCCCTGGTGCCAAAAAGGTTGGGAACTGCTGTACCTCCTTCAAAGTGTGTTACATGATTTAGGGAGAGGGTTTTTATAAAAAGAAGGAAGAATTAAGTGTTCATGGCCAAAAAATAATTAACATTCACTACAGCCCCCATCTAACTCCCTGAACTCTTCTTAGTCCTCCCACAAGCTATCATTTGTTAAGAATATCTCTGGTATCTCTCATGTGTTCTTTCACAAATTGTCTATGCATTTACAAGATATACATAAATAGGATCACATTATAGATTTCTTTTGTTATTTGATTTTTTTATTAATACTCCATTCTAGATTTTCCATAGCAGTCCACAAAAATCTATCTCATGCTTTTCAAAGGCTATGTAATATTGCATTATAAGTATGTACTATAATTCATTCAGTTAATCCCCTTTTATGGACATTTGGGGGTTCTAGGGAGTGTTATAATGGCAAATAATGTTTCATTTAACATATTTTACATAAATCTGGATGCATTTGTTCAAGTTTATCTCCAGATTAAAATCCTAGACATAAAATTACTGGGTCAAAGAGGATGAGCATTTAAAATGTTAATGTTATATGTTCAAAAATACATAAAATACAATTGGAAGTTGAACCTCTTTGTGCTCCCATCCACAGTATATGAGAATGTATGGGTCACATTATACCTTTACAGTTTTGTTCAAGTGATAACTGAAAAGCAATATTTCATTTTAATTTTATTTTGTATGTCATATATGTTTATTAGCCAATGAATGCCATTATCTGTGAATTGCCTGTTTCCATGCTCATTTTTCTTCTGGATAAAAAAATGTCTCTTATTGAAGTCTTAGTATATTAAAAAAATTAGCACCTAATCTACTACATTAACACATTTTTTTAGACTTTTGACTGCTTTTTATGACATTGTCATATCAAACTTTTTTTTAAAGCTTTATGCTTTTAAATTTGTCAATTTCTTTCTCTTGCAGTTTCTGGATTTGTTCTGTTACTTAGAAATCATTTTAAATTTATACAAACTCACTCATGTTTTCTATTTCTTTAATGGCCACTTTTTTGTTTAAGTCATTGATTCATCTGAAATTATTGTTAGTCTTGGAATGTGGTTGTCATTAATCATTTAATCATTAATCATTATTCCTTAACAGAGTCACTAATAAAACTTCATACTCCAAAAAAAAAAAAAAAAAAGATCTGACTTAAGAACTTGAGAAACACAGGGCTATTATATACCCTTTAGGATAAGCAAGCACAAACTCAAGAAGAGAAAAAAAAACCCATAAGGATTCTTTAGTTTGATGCATCCAAAAGCTAAAATCATCTCTCTCTGGAGATTATACGCCTTAAAAAGGCAGCATACAATAATCATAGAACACTGGATACAACTCAAAGGACACAGGATTCTAGTTTCTGTATGATCTTAACCAAATCATTTCTTTTCTTTAGGACTCTAAAATAATAGAGTAAAACTAAAAGAATACCTAGAAATTTTTCTCCCTCAAAAATGCTAGGCTACCAAATAATTGTATTTTGTATAAATTTTATTGACAAACAGAGAAAATACATCAAAGCATTCCTATACCTTTAGCTGATTCTGCAATTCCAAATTGTTGTGGCGACTGTGTATATACAGCCTCTACCCTCTTAAATAACCTTCCTCCTCTCTGTTTGCCTTCCTGTTCTTTAGACTCTTAGAAAGATGGTGTGCAAATATTTTCCCTAACCACTGTGTTTGAAGATTATGCTGTTCCTGTCCTCGATAAAATAGAAGCTAATTTTTTTAGTTGCCAATGATTGGGTCTTGGGGTTTAATTAGCCTTCTAAGTCTGTTGGGAAAGAACAAGTGGATAATAGCTTTGAGAAGAGAGAGAACGCCTCTACAGATCCTCTAAAGAGTGGAGTTCGGGTGCTATATAAATCAAGAGTTACCAGATAAAGCTCCAGGAGTTTAGAACTTGCCAAGAATACTGAGAGTCCCTTAGTCTAAAAAGAGATGTGTAACAAGATCTAACTAATCTGCATTATTTGGGTGCCCAATTCAGTCCCATGGGAAGAGAAGGGGGTTTCTTGGGCAACCATTACCAGTATCCAGGAATCACACCATTGGTTCTACCTATCAACACAGTGACAAGAACTAAACTAGTCAACCTCTAGCACTTAAGGTTTTTGACCATCTGATAAGAGAGGCCCTTGATCACTCTTTGCCATAACAATTTGCTCGTATTTGTCTGATTACAACTTAGGTAACCCAATTCTCACAACCTCCCAGGATATCCACACTCCAAAGGAGATATGAAGGAGGGAAAATGACATCTGCCATTGGAGATTAATGTAAATTGAGACCTGGAAGATTTCAAGTCTCAAAAAATAGAGTTGATTTCCAAAAATGTAAAAAGCCAGTTAATTATCCCATGCTTATTCACATTTCTATTTATATTTAACCATCTTTGTTGTTGTTTCTAAATCTATTTGAAATTCTCCTCTAACAAGGACCTCCCAATTTTAAACTGAATGGTTAGATTTTAATAAAAGGTATGTTTATGTAAATTAAGAACAGCTAGTATGCTCGTGACCAGAAAAGCACTGATACAATCTAGACATAATGCAGTAATTCTTGATGTGATATTAATTGAATTAAACATTTTAATATTTTTATTGGTGAGAAATATCAAGTAATTTTTTTAATGAAAGAGAATATGGTGGTAACCAAAGAATTGCATATTTATTTACCTACAATTAATTCAAAGTCTACTTAATGTCTCCCATGAGAAGAGCATTTCAAGAACATAGAGGTCTGGGTTGTGAAATTGATACCTTTCCACCATGAATTAATCAGCATCCTCAGAGTTGAACAGGTGTTAGATGAGAAAGTTGAGGCTTTACTGACCTGAGGCAGCAGGAAACCAAAAAATTAAAATTCCTTTGATCTATTCCCAGACTGCAAATCAAAAATTGAAGCACTATTTCAAATTATGGTTTTTAGTGTTTTATCATTAGCCAATACTACTCTGTATTAGAGAAAAGGAGGCCTGAGAAACTCAGAGAATAAAATTCATTTTTGCAATTTACATGAGATTACAGCTATGGAAGGAATTTTTTCCACTACTGGCAAAATCAGGGAAAAAAATCTTTGGTTTTTTTGTTTGTTTGTTTGTTTTTGATTTTTGCAGATTTTGCAAAAACAATAACTTTAAATCAGCCTTCCCGATCTACCACAGGCTCTGGGTAATTATCCCCAATAGGTTCCTTTATTGAGTCAGTTTCTATTTTTTTCTTCAAAAGTACTTTCTTTTTGACATTTTTATGCAGGCTTTCTGTTTGCTTAAATAATAGAAGTCTCCTATTACAAAAACATCAACTACTGTCGGGGATTTTGTTTCTCCAAGGCTCAGCTCTCAAGCCTTCTGACATAGTGGCTAATGTGGCAATCTGAACTGTGAATTTCATGCAAATCCTTCTTTTTCCTTACCAGATTAATGAAACTGAAATTGAGACTGAGACTGACCTACTGTTCTATTTAATTGTCAAATGCCCATGCTGCATACCTGAAGTCTCTTTGTGAATTCCTAGAAGAATTCTGGAAGATTCTTTTATTTTTCATTCTGATCTTAAAGAATCCAGTGTAAGCCAAAAAGAAAAACTAAATAAGGAGAACTTCTACTTCCTGCTGAGATGGAGAAACAGGAACCAATTTACTCTTCCACCTGAAACAACAAAAAATTAGGCAAAATATTTGAAGTAATAGTTTTTAAGACACTGGACGACCAGGCAATATAAATGATACTGATCCCTGGGATATGAGAAACAAGTGAGTGGATTCTGTTATTTCTCTACCTAACTACCTTAAGGGAGTTTCCAGGCCACAGCCCAGGGAGGTGGAATCCAGGTGGAGTGTAGAAGACCCCATGAGTTGAGAAAACAGAGAGTCTGCTGAGAACAAAGCAGCTAGAGTTCACAGAGCAGAGTACCAAAGAGCAAAGAGCTGCACAAGGAGAGAACTCCTGATCTCTGCAGAATGTCCCTCTTGAGTATGTAGCTGAGTATAGGTCAGTGCATTCATGTGAGAAACTGCTTAGGGCCCGAGAAAGAACCACCCCCAACAGTGCCCCGCTAACACTCATTGAGGAGAATAGTGCCTGTACTCATCAGGCAGACTGAAAAATCTCAAGACCTACAGGGTATTGAATATAGTGTTCAGAAGTGTCTTGCCTCAATAGGAGGGAATAATTAGTCCATGACTAACACTAATCTGGTCTGCCTAGAGATTCTTAAAAGCAAGACCAGAAGGGATCAAATCGTTTCCAAGTAACTTAACTGAGTCCCGGAACAAAGCTCAAGAATATTTATAGGAACACAAAAATATTCAGCATCCAGCAAGGTATAATTTACAATGTCTGGCATCCAATCAAAAATTTCCAGACACACAAAGAAACAGGAAAATATGATCCATAATGAGGAGATAAATCAATCAATTGAATCTGATTAAGAACTAACCACAGATGTTAGAGTTAGCAGAGAAGGATATTAAAATGGTTATTATAACTATATCCCATATGTTCAAAAAGTTAAGAAAAAACATGAGATGTATAAAAATGATCCAAATCAAACTTGTAGTGATTAAAACTAAAATGTGTAGGATGAAGAATATACTTTCTAGGACTAATACCAGGTTAGACATTGAGGAAGGAAAGATTAGTGAATTTGAAGGCAGAGCAATAGATAAAATTCAAAATGAAAAATACAGAAAATATAGCTTTAAAAAATTGGACAGAGTATTACTGAGGTGTTGGACCACTCAAGCAGCCTAATATATGAGTAATTGAAGTCATAATGGAGGGGGAATATTTGAAGAAATTATGGATGAAAATTTTCCAAACTTGCTAAAAATTATCTACAAAAAATTCGATAAATCCTAAGCAAAGAAACATAAAGAAAACAATACTAAGATACAGAATAATCAAATTTATCAAAACCAGTGATAAATATAAAACCTTAAAAGCAATAGCAGAAATAAATATATACTGAGAAACAAAGATAATGGTAGATATATGTTATAAACAATATAACAACAACAAAAAAAAAACAGTAGGGCAACATCTTTAAAGTATCAAAAAAAAAAAATCTGTCATTCTAGAATTCTATACCCAGTGAAAAAATCTTTCAAAAATGAAAGCAAAATGAAGACTATTCTAGATACACAAAAGCTGAAAGAATTTATCACTCTCTTTGATAAAACCCATAAAATTGATAAATCTCTAGCCAGAGATCAGGGAAAAAGAGAGAAGATGCAAATTGTCAATAGTAGGAATGAGAGAAGTGATTTCACTGCAGATTATACAAATATCTAAAAGATATTAAGGGAATATTATATACAACCTTATACTAATAAACTCTACAATTTAGACACAATGGACAAATTTCTTTCTTTTTTTTTTTTTTTTTTGAGACAGAGTCTCACTCTGTTGCCCTGGCTAGAGTGACTGCCATGGTGTCAGCCCAACTCACAGCAACCTCAAACTCTTGGGATTAAGCGATCCTCCTGCCTCAGCCTCCCCAGTAGCTGGGACTACAGGCATGCACCACCATGCCCGGCTAATTTTTTCTATGTAATTTTAGTTGTCCAGATAATTTCTTTCCATTTTTTTTTTTAGTAGAGACGAGGTCTTACTCTTGCTCAGGCTGATCTCGAACTCCTGAGCTCAAACAATTCGCCCTCCTCGGCCTCCCAGAGTGCTAGGATTACAGGTGTGAGCCACCGCACCTGGTCAAATTTCTTAAAAGATACAAACTACCAAAGCTTACTCAAGAATAACATGAATAGCCCTCCATCTATTAAAGAAATTGAATTAATAGTTATAAAACTTCCCATAAAAATAATGCATAAGTCCAGATAGCTTCACTGGATAATTCTACCAAAGATTTAAGGAAGAAATAATACCAATTATACACAAACAATTACAGATGATTTAAAAGGGGGGAATATTCTCCACCTCATTTGATGAAGCCAGAATTACCCTGATATCAAAAATAGATGAAGATATTACAGGAATAGAAAACTGCACACCCACATCCTTCATGATCGTAGATGGAAAAGTTGTTGCTAAAATTTGAGCCAATAAAATCCAACACTGGGCAATAAGATAAGACATCATGCAAGGTTGGTTTAATAATGGAAAATTAACCAAGTGTACAAGGTTGGTTTAACAATAGAAAATTAATCAATGTGCTTTATCATATAATATTAACAAAGAAACAAAAAAATGTGGAAAAACTATATGGCTATCTCAATAGATGGAGAAGAAAGCATTTGACAGATTTCAACAGACATTCCAAATTTTAAAAAAACTCAGACAACTAGGGATAGAAAGGAAATTTCTCAACTTGATAAAAGTCTTCTATAAAAATACAAGTAAAAAACTTCAAATATAGCTTTAAGATCACAAACAAAGCAGGATATTCACTCTCACCACTTTTCTTTCGTATGTTATTAGAATTTCTAGTCAATGCAATAAAGAGAGAACAAATAGTAAAAGGCATCTAGATTGAAAACGAAGGAATAAAACTGTCTTTATTCGTAAATGACATAATGGTTCATGTAGAAAATCCACTGGAATCTATTCTAAAAGCTACTAGAACTATTTGAGGTAATGTTACAGGATAAAAGATCAATATATAAAATGTATTGTGTTTCTATATGTTAGCAATGAACCATCAGAAATTAAAATTTTAGAAAATAATGTCATTAAAAATAACTTCAAAGATACAAAATAATTGGGGATGAATCTGACAAAAGATGCGAAATATCTGTGCACTGAAAACTACAAAACATTACTAAGAGTAATTAAAGAAGACTTAAATAAATGGTGAGATATACTGGTTGAGTATCCTTTATCCAAAATGAGTAGGACCAGAAGTGCTTCAGTGTTTCAGATTTCAAGATATTTGCATATGTGTAATGAGATATCTTAGCAATGGAACCTATGTCTAAACACGAAATTTATTTATGGTCCATATATACTTTATACAAATAGGCTGAAGGTAATTTTCTATGTTATTTTTCTTTTTTTATTTATTTATTTATTTTTGAGACAGGGTCTCACTCTGTCACCTGGACTAACATACAGTGGTATCATCATAGCTCATTGCAACCTCAAACTCCTGGGCTCATGCAATCCTCCTGGTTCAGCCTCCTGTGTAGCTAGGTCTACAGACTTGTGCCACAATACCGAGCTAACATTTTTAAATTTTTTGTAGAGAGAGGGTCTCACCATGTTGCCCAGGCTGGTTTCCAACTCCTGGCCTCAGGTGATCCTCCTGCCTCAGCCTTCCCAAAGTGCAGTTTATAGGTGTGAGGCATCATGCCTAGTCAATTTTCTACAATATTTTTAATAATTTTGTACATTAAACAAAGTTTTTGTACATTGAACCATCAAAAAGCAAAGGTGTCAGGTGTGGAATTTTCCACTTGTGGAGTCATGTCAGAGCTCAAAAAGCTTCAGATTTAAGAGCATTTTGGATTTTGGATTTTCAGATTAGGAATGCTCAACCTGTACTGCAAAAAGATTCAATAATGCTAAGAAATCTATTCTCCCTAAACCAATCCATACATTTAAACCAGTCCTAATTAAAATTTTAGCAGGCTTTTCTGTAGAAATTAACTGATTCTAAAATTGATATAAAAATTCAAAAGACCTAGAATAGCCAAAGCAACTTTGAAAAAAAAATGAACATATTTAGAGAACTAACATTTATTATGAGGCTACAATAATCAAGACAGTTTGGTAGTGGTGTAAAGATAGACAAATAGACGAATGGAACAGAAGAGAGTCCAGAAATAGACCCACACATACACAAATGATTTTGACAAAGTTTCAAAGGCAATTCAGTAGAGAAAGATTAGTCTTTTCAACAAATGGTGCTGGAATAATTGGATATATATATATATGCAAGAAAAAAAATAAACTTTGATCCATATCTTGCACCATAAAATTAACTCAACATGAATCATAGACCTAAATGTAAAACTTAAACCTATAAAACTTCTAGGAGAAAACTTTTTCAATTTTGATTAGGTAAAGATTTCTTTAGACATGATGAGGTAAAGATTTCTTAGATGAGATGCCAAAAATCACAATCTGTAAAAGAAAATATTGATACATTGAGCATCATCGGAATTTAAAAACTTCTCCTTTTTGAAATACACTGTTACAGAATGCAAAGACAAGCTACAGACCAGGAGAAAATATTTGCAAACCACATATCTGATTACAGATATATAGACATATAAACTCAATAATAAGAAAACAAACAATGGAAAAAAGACTTGAACAGACACTTCACCAAACAGGATGTATAGATGGCAAATAAGCACATGAAAAGATTCTCAATAGCATTAAATTAAAAATCACAATGAAGTGGCATTGCAGACCTATTAGAATGGCTAAAATTAAAAAAAAAAAATTGACCATATCTGTTTTTTAGCAAAGATTTGGAGCAACTGGAACTCTGATAGGTGCTGACAGGAATGTAAAATGGTTCCACTGCTTTGGAAAACCATTTGACAGTTTTTTAAAAAGCAAAACAGATAGGTACATATAATTCAAACAATCAATCCATTTTCAGGTATTTCCCCAATAAAATTAAAGTATATGTCAATACAAAGACCTGTACATAAATGCTCACAGTAAATTTATCTGTACTAGCCCAAAACTATAAATAGCACACGTTTAGCATAGGAAAATGGGAAAACAGTCATACAGCAATACAGTGGAATACTACTGAACAATAGAAAAGAATGACCCATTGATACAAGCAACAACATGGATTAGTTTCAAAATAATTATTCTGTGTGAAAGAAGGCATAGCCTCCCCCCAAATATATATACTGTTAGATTCCATTCGTCTAAGTTTCTAGAAAACACAAACTAGCCTAGTGTGACAAAAAACAGATCAGTGGTTGGTTGAATAAGGATAGGATAGGACCCCGAGGAGAGGTAGAAGAAAGGAATATAAAGGAGCTTGAGGAAACTTCTAGGGGTAATGGAAATCTTCATTATCCTGATTATGTTGATATTTCATGAGTATAAACATATGTCAAAACTTACCAAATTGTATATTTTAAACATGCACTGTTGCTGTTGGTTTCATGTCAATTATTCCTCAAGAATGCTGGTAAAAATATTTTAAGTATGAAATAAGTAGATTTGAATCTTTCCTTTATTGATACATAAGAATAAACAATTGAGGTGATGTCTATGGTGAACCTACAAATAATCGTCAGGCAGTAACCTTGAGAAACAGTAGGGTTCATTTAGAAGTTGAACAGATTCCTCTTTACCGAAAGCTTGAATGGGCCACGGTCAGAGGTGTTGGGGGCCTGAATATTAATTTTAGGGGTCCTCTTTAAGAAAAGAAATACAAAATTAGAAATATGATGTCAGGAACAAAAGTGATTATTAATATGGAATAAGAAACTCATAAAATCTTTCAAATGTTAAAAAACTGAAAAAAATCTACAAGTAGTACAAAATTCATAAAAATAAAATATTTTAACTAATCACTTAACATTTCTTTTTTTTACAACTTTACTGAAGCATAACTGATATAAAATAACTGCATATATTTAATGTATGCAATTTGATAAGTTTGGAAACATACATATACCCATGATACCATCACCGTAATCAAGATAATAAACACAGCCATCACCTCCAGAGGTTTCCTTGTGTCCCTTTGTTTTTCTGGGTGTGTTAATAACACTTAATGTGAGCTCTACCCTCTTAACAATTTTTTAAGTACACAATATCATATTATTAATTATAGATACTATGTTGTACAGCAAATCTCTAAAACTTATTCATCTTGTATAACTATAACTTTATGCTCTTTGAACAACTTAAAAGCAGAAAATAGAATGGAGGCATGTCCAGGGGGTGGGGGAGGGGCAAATGGGAAGTTGTTATATACTTCTCAATGCTTTTTTTGTGCAAACTGTTTGATGACCTCTTCACAGGACAATGGTTTTATAACATTGTCTATAAGAGAATAAAAAGATAATTCAGCCTTTATAGCCTCTGTCTCTACATTTCAACCGAGGTTTCTCCTTTCTACATATGTGAGGTCTGTCCAGAAAGTATACAGCCATTAATGTAATGAGAACGGTTCGCCCAACATGGATGTAACCTGGCGGCCAAGGAGAGTGGACTGGGATGCGCCTGTGTGAACAGTGACGACGTCACTGTACTAGTCAGTGGAGCGCTAGACGCCGCCCAGTGAGCATGTGCACTGTGTGGCTGTCGCAATCAAAATGACCGAGCGAGCAGAGCAACGAATCTGCATGAAATTTTGCGTTAAACTAGAACATTCCTCCGTGGAAACTGAATGATTCACAAGTCATTCAGGGATGATGCAATGAATGCAGCACACAGAAAAGTGTGGCACAAACGCTTCAAAGGTGATTGAGAATCTGTCGAAAGTGATCCACGTTCTGGAAGGCCTGCAACAAGCAGAACACGAGAATGTTGAACGTGTACTGGTTAGGTTAAGTTAAAAGACGCTGGGAGAACTATGAGAGATCCCAAGGTGACTACTTTGAAGGAGACTGAGGCATCATTGTCCTATGTATGATGTTTCTTGTATCTTGTATCTTCTTCAATAAATGTCTCTATTTTTCATATCACATGGCTGGATACTTTCTGGACAGACCTTGTGTATTTTTAGTGCTGGACACCTTAGTATCCATTCATATCCTGATAGCAGGTTCTTGTCACAATGCCAGCTGAGTTGGCACAGTGGACAGAATATGTGTTCCTGGAAGGCAATCCTACGCTGAGATGCCTTGCAATACCTCAACTAAATATAGAAGTATATATGACCCACATAAATACTTTAATTGCATCCCTTAGCAATGTAATGGCGTCCTAATGAAATTTTCCCTTAGCCAGATTCCAAAAATGTCCATGGTCATCCTGATGCTACACAACCAGAACAGAAACATAATGAGGCAGGGAGGATTAGAATGGGGGAGAAAGATAGTAGTCCTGACCCATTACAGTTAAAATATCTAGCTTTTGAAAATTGTGAAAAACCATATAACTATATGAACACAATGCTAGGGTCTCTCTCATAGCCTCAGAAGGGCCTCTAACAAGCGAGGGATCCTGAATCTTAAAGCTCCTAGTTTCACAGTGAAATGACTTTTGAAATGAGTCATTATTACCTCTTCTACACCTTTCTATTTTCTCTGCACTGTTTGCTTTCTCCTTTACAGTCATTCTCCAGTTTTTTTCAGTTTCTTAGTTTTGTCAGAATATAATGACAGAGATTTGGATTTATATGTGATCCATATGAAACCTTGAAAACTATAGCTACACATTCTTATCATATAGGGGAAGGGACTGATGATAATGAGCAATTATCACAATAAACAGAAATACATTTTGCTTGAGATATATTTATATATTTTAATATATTGCCTCAGATGAGAAACTAATGTGTACATATATATTTTTAAATTAAGCATATGTAAATAATTTTAAAACTTTTCTTCTCAGACAAACTAAGATCGCAGTTTTTCTTATTCCCACTGGAATTAAAACTTCAATTAACTAGAGTTATCAGAGAAAGGCATAATTAAATTAATTTTTTTCTGCCTAACTTAAAATCATTAACCAAAACATTCTTTGTTTTTATTCTGTATTGTTCAGAATCTTTGTAAATTTTAAGTGGAAAACTTTTCTCACTTAGCAAGGAGAATAACCTGAATGTAATTTAATTTGATTAATTTGGTTGCTGAATTGTTTCAGAAGTGTGATTCTAGAAGTCAATTCTCATCACACCAGAGGTTTGGAAGATACAAGAGTTTTCAGTGAAGGTACATTTGCTGGGGAACACCTGTGTCACTTAAAACTGTTTATGTTGAAAGAGACACAAATCTCATAAAGTAACTCAATCTACAAATGGTAGTTTGAGCAAATATTTTTATAATTGGGTCCAGAAGTAGCTCTTACTTAAGGTAAGGCTTGATCCAGGAGTTCAAAGGTTGCTGTTATGAACCTGAATTCCCTCTGTCTTCTGCCCCGGTGGCTTCAAACCAAGGCTCTACACAGAGGTTACCACAGCAGAACCATGCTCTCTCTGTAGGTAAGAAAATGTTGCTACCATTTCAGAACTCACATTCTTATACAACACAGTTAAAGAAGGGAGCATCTCATTCCTAGGGGACCAGCAAACATCTCCTTGTATTTCCTTGACTTTGATTGAGCTACCTACCTACCCATCTTTGAACCAGGCAATATGACAGGGGAAATGGGGGAGAGGAATATAATACAGTGGTCAACTAAGGCAATCTGGGCTCGCTCCTAAGGCAGGTGGGGAGGTCAATTCCACACAAACTAAATAGCTGTGATATGGTGTGGCGTCGGAGACAGGTAGTGAAGACTAAATTCTCCAAAGGAAAATCATACTAACACACAGCAAGAAAATTCCACCACAACATCCATGAAATGAGTAGGCTTTAGAGTCAGACAGTCCAGAGCTCTTTGATCATTTTGTGCTGCTATAACAAAACACCAAAGACAGGGTAATTCATAAAAAAAAATAATTTGGCCAGGTGTGGTGGCTCATGCCTGTAATCCTGGCACCTTGGGAGGTCGAAGTAGGAGGATCGCTTGAGGCCAAGAGTTGGAGACCGCCTGAGCAACATAGCGAGACCCTGTCTTCACAAAAAATAAAAAAATTAGCCAGACACAGTGGCATGGGCCTCTAGTCCCAGCTACTCAGGAGGCTGAGACTGCAGGGTTGCTTGAGCCCAGGAGTTTGAGGTTGCAGTGAACTATGATGACACCACTGAACCCTAGCCTCGCTCTAGCCATATCAAGACCCTGTCACAAAAAAAAAAAAAAAAAAGAGAGGGGCAGGGGTTCTACCTCTTAATACTGTTACAATGGCAATTAAATTTCAGCAAAAATTTAGGAGGAGATATTCAAACCATAGCACAACCTGATTTCATCATTCAGTATTTATGGGACTTCAGGCAAGTTGACTCCTTTAAGTCAATTTTCTCTACAAATGGTGATAATAATACAACATCCCAAGATTGTTATGAAGGCTACATAAGGCAATATACCTATGATGTACTTTATAAATATATACAACTATTATGTACCCATAATAATTAAAAATAAAAAATTTTTTTGATCCTCTTACAAGCTTCAACTGAGAGGTATATTAGAATGGAAATATTCCTGGAATCCCAAATTCAATTTGGATTTTATTTTCCCAGAGAAATAGTAATCTGGATGGTGATCATGTTCCTACAATAGCTCAGAAGTATCAATTTAGTCCACATTGTATCTGAAAAATATTACCTTCACAGATAAATTTGGTGTGATTGCAATGATATTCTACCCAAAATCATAATTTCATCCATGTCAGAGTTTCTATGGGGAAAATACATTCGTAAGTGACTTCTAAATAATTTTTTAGTACACACCTCAAAATAATGAGATAGTTTAGTCTGGCTGCAGTACATACCATCCAGATACACCATTAAGAGTGTATATGTGTGTATGCATAAGTAAGTATATTTAAATTTAAGATCTAAATGGAATTATCCCACACAGAAAACACCCAGAGGCAGGGGCTGTGGGTGGACAGAGTACACCAAGACATTAGATTATTCGAAGATACATACCACTTCACAAGGTACGCTGTCAAAGTCCATTCCCTTCGCTATCCAAACAGTCATTGGCTCTCTGCCACATTATAGCATCAATAAATGTTATTTCTCTGTATTTCTCTGTAAAATGCTCTTTTACATGTGCATAATGGCATTTGAGATCTTTGTCTTTGGGGAAGAAGGAACAAAACTGAAAAGAGAGCTCTCATTAAGAAGCAAACTACCAGACCAGACCAGTACATATTTCTTCCCTGGCACACACAATTAATATGGATAGTTTCTGGAAGGCCATCAGGTTCCCAAGCCTCCTCAGCTACAATGAAGTTTACTGTTTTGTTGTTGTTGTTTTTTTTTTTTTTAATTCACAGGTCTCCCTCTGTGGAAGGTTGCAGGTGTAAAGCAGCTGTGTTCAAGGTAACATCTCATACATTTGCACAGCGTGGCAGACTGGGCTCACAAATTTTCTTTTCTTCTGTTTTCTTTTCTTTCCTTTCTCTTTTTTTCTTTCTAATTTGTTATAGGATTTCACTCTAGTGCTCAACAGCCCTTTTAGCCATAGAACAATTCTTTCAATCCAACCTAAAAATCCCCGTGTTATAATAGCAAGACAAAAAAAGTTTTCTTTTTCATCCCACTATGTAGAGATTCGAGCACAGCTGGTCAATCTATTCTGTGTTAAAACGTTTCATGAGAGGGGTATATGCATGCACAAAGAGTGCAATGTGCACCACCCAAATGATGGACATATTTGAAACTCGGACTTAGGGAGGGAGATGGGGGCAAGGGCAACATATGTAACAGAAACATCTGTACCCCCATAATATGCTGAAATAAAT
>CAUYSK010033672.1:0-36387 GCA_963575035.1 Avahi laniger | reverse complement strand
TACGAAGATAAATATTTTATAAATTCAATAAAATAATTCATTTCTTGGTAACCCAGAAAGTTAATTTATAATTTCAGGCAAGACTATGTAGCAAGTATGTATTTTATTGGAAAGTAAAAGCAATAAAAAATTACCACATTTAAAAAAAAAAAAAAATGATGAAATGGCCTATTTATGTATTTTTCAGAATGTATCCCATTCTTAAGTGACACATAATTGTGTAGACTCTGAAAGGGGCTCGAGAGACAGCCCAGTAAGCATGGGGTTTCAGATAAGGAAATTGAGAGACAGGGATATAACATAGCTTGCACACTTTTGTTAGTTTTAGTTTATATTGTTTTGGTTGCAAACTACTGAATCCATTCCAACCTAGCTGAAGAAAAATGTGGGAATTTAGTGGCTCAAGTAACTGAAAAGTCCAAGGGTAGGAGTGGTTTTCAGCCTTAGAGACAAGTTATAAGGTCTGTTTCTGTGGTGGGCTCCTGTTTTCCCTAGATTACCTTCATTCTTGAGCAGGCCGTCTTCTTGGGATTGTGTATAGCAGCTCCATCTCACGTCCTCCTAGGTTGAAGTCTAGTGGGAAAGAGAATACCTCTGTGAATATGTCCAGGAAGGTTCTCTATTAACCCCGACTTTGTCTAAATGGATCACATTTCCATCGCTGTAATCCAAGGCTGGGAAGCTTTTCTGCTAAAGGTGACGAAGGAATTGTTATCCTAAAGGATGACAGAACTTGGTTGTCAGAGGTGGGTGTCAAGCCAACAGATGTCCCTTACAGAACACATAAAGCCACTTATGGGCATCACTGAGGTGCACCTCCAGGTTTCCTGGCTCTTCCTCATCAGGCTGCCATTCTTCCCATTGGGACCATTAATCCAACAAATACTCGTTGAGTGTCATCCATGAGCAAGACAGAGAAAGTAGCAAGAGTCTCACTGTCAAATTGATTTCAGTTTGGGTTGGAGAGGCACCGGTTATTAATTCCAAAGCCAGCTGCTGTGAGAATTGTTTGGCACAGCTGCCCTGGACCTACTGGATCAGAATTTCTGGCATGGGAACCCAGAAATCTGCTTTTTCAGCAAGCCTCCAGGTGATGCCATTTGGCAGCCGGCTTGAGGAACTACTGTGCAAGAAAAGGTGTGCTCTAAACATGAATAAATGTCTTATAAAAGCCATTTGCAAATTATTTCTATTATACCTACAGACCAAGTCGGAGTTTCTCAAAATACCTGATTTGGAATTATAATGTTAACCTCTTCAGATTCCAGGGCCCTGCTCTAGACCTATTCAAATTTCTAATCTTGTGTTTAGGAATCTTTATTTTCTCTAAGCTATGCAGTTGAATTCTGATACCTGATAAAATTAAGTGGGATAGACAACATCAGATCATTGGGGCTCAGAGGAAAGTGTTTATTAGGAAGCTAATTTTGTGTTTTATCAATTAAAAGAAAGCTTTATTAATATTTGAAATATACATTGCAGCTGGCACCCGCACATAGTCTGTGTGCCAGGTGGTTACATGTCTTATTTGGCAGATATCCAGTGGAAGAATGGAAATACCAAAGTACATGAGCATTCAGTTGCTTTAAGCATATTGCAATCAATAACATTTTATATATGCTTATCGTAAGTCAATCTCTGTGTTAATATTATGTTTGTAACTAAACCACCACTTCCAAAATAGATAAATGGCTTAATCAACGTGTTCTCCGTCAACCATCTTCTGAGCAAAAAACAATGAGGATCTAATCAAATCTGACCTGAAGCTGGGCATGAAAATTATAAATTATCAAGACAATTTGATTTATGTCTGTCATTAACCATCAGCCTCATCCGAAATATATGTTGTGAATTATTACCAAATAGTAATATAAAGATAAGCATGATATTTTGAAATATTTTTTTACTTTTACCACCATCTATTTTTTGTTTCCACTTTTGTGTGTGTTTTAGGATGAACATATTGCATTAGCATAGTAATATAGGTATATGGCTTATCAATAAAGAAAAATATTACGAAGCTATGCATACAAAAACATTGTACCAATTGGGTAGTACATGATCTAAAAAATGTGGAGACCACTGTTCTGTCAAAAAAGAAACAACCAGTCTTTGGAACTCTTGTGTCCATATTCTGGTTAGCCTTTCATTTCTTTGTTACTTGACTTTAAAAAGACGAAAGAGAAGAAAATATAAATTGTCATTTAGTGTTAGATTTAGGCCATTAAGAAAAATACCTCATTCCTATTTACCTGTTAATAATGGCCTTCTGAATGGCCTTCTTTCTGTTTCAGATTCATTTGCAAGTTGCTTTGTTGATAGCAAAGGGGGAGATACCCACAGTAGTCAGAAAGTTCAGCTCACAACACACATTAATTTTTAAACTGTTCTTTAGATCACCAAGTCTCTTGAATCCATTTGCTTTTCCAGTTTCAATACTGTTTGACAAAAGGAATGTGTTAGTGTGCATTCCTCTGGCTTTGAAATTTTTTTTTCCTAAGGGCACATCAAACTCTTGACAGATATTTAAGTGTCATTTCTCATGGTTCTAATATAGACTAGATTCATATTTATAAACATAATTGCCCTCCAAAGGAAATCAGTAATTTGTAAGCGATTATCTGTATTTTGAACTTCACTGCCTTGCTTTTAATATATTTGAAACTTCTCTAGTTGGTGCTTAATATTCTGAAGGCATGAATTTGTTTGCTGGGGGAAAGATAAGCACGATATCTGCTTCACACCTGTGGTGTTGGGGATGAAGAGTAGGCAGTCAGTTACATTCAGAGACCTTTGCATGATCTTCAGGCAATGGTCTCTGTTCGGGCATTTCTTCTCATCTAAATGTAAACAAAAATACAGACTCCCTCTCCCCACCAGGGATTTTAAAGGGTCACAAGGCACAGAGGGATGGTTATATCTAGCTCTGCCAAATCAGCTGTTCAGACAGTGCTAAATGTATTAAATTTTCTATTGCGGTATCACCTACATACCATAACATGTTCAGATAATTAAGTAAAGTACCACCTGATGAATTTTACACATGTGTACACCCTTGTAACCACTGTCCAGCTCATGATTTGGAACACGTCCATCACCCCGGAAGGCTTCTGGTGCCCCTGCCCAGTCAGTACCCTCACCCAAAAGCTACCACCATGCTGACTCCAGACCTCTTCTGTCCCTTTTTGTTTGTTCATGACCAGGTATGATTGTTGTTGCTCTTATAGCTCTTATGGTGTTAGAATATTATTCTTAGGATAGGATAGTTCTAAAATTTCTGTCTCTCTGATTAAAGGAAAAGACCCATCTGCCTCCAGAATCTCCCGGTAGACCTTCCGTAGTATTTGAGGTGTCCATTATTAGCCACTGTTTTGAATAATGGTTTTATCTTTCCATGTGGTCTTCTCTCTCCAGTTGGTCTTCTGTGTGTATTTCACCTGTTTGGAATAGCTCATTATGATATTAATGTCTACAAACGCACTTATAGAGAGATCAGTTGATCTGATTAGCTTGCTGTTTTCTAACCAAGGGTAGGACCTCCAGGGAGTGAGACACGGGCCAGGTAATTTGGTGAAAAGAATTAATCAGGAAGTCAGTGGTTCTTCTGGGTGTCACCTGACTTACCTGGTTGCCAGGGAAGACTCTGTAAGGAAGAAGAGGCAAGGTTAACAGTAGAGGTTAAAAAAGTTTGCCTAATCATATGTCACTTTGGGACATGTGAATTCTTCCAGGTATGTGGAATTAGAAGCAAAAATGGGTTCCCTATTGTATCTATACCTTTTTTGAATCACATTTTGCAGTCTTTTTTTTTTTTTTAATTTCAGCATATTATGGGCGTACAGATGTTTAGGTTACGTATATTGCCCTTGCCCCCCACCCCAAGTCCAAGCTTCAAGCATGTCCATCCCCCGGATGGTGTGCATCGCACTCTTTGTGTATGCATATACCCGGCCCCTCCTCCCCGCTGCCTCCTCCCCCCTGCCTGACATCCAATAAATGTTATATGTGCACTTATATGTTGATCAGTTAATACCAATTCGATGGTGAGTACATGTGGGTGCTTGTTTTTCCATTGTCAGAATACTTCACTTAGTAGAATGTGTTCCAGCTCTATCCGGGAGAATATAAGAGGTGCTATATCACCATTGTTTCTTAAAGCTGAATAGTACTCCATGGTGTACATATACCACATTTTATTAATCCACTCATGTATTGATGGACACTTGGGTTGTTTCCACATCTTTGCAATTGTGAATTGTGCTGCTATGAACATTCCGGTGTGGTGTCTTTATAATTTTATAGAGTGTCTTTGTTTTTTGGGGTAGATGCCCAGTAATGGGATTGCTGGATCAAATGGTACTTCTACTTGTCTCTCTTTAAGGTATCATTATTCCTTCATTTATCATGTATGTGGTAACATGTGTCAGGCCATTCAGACAGTATAGTGCTCACACGGGAGACACATGTATGTTGCCTAATAAGTTTATAGATGAGTTTTAAAGTCTCAATTACGGCTATATTGGGAGCAAAAAGTAGTCACTGCTTTGGGGTCCCATGAGGAAACAGGACAGGAGAGTGATTTCTCATTGGCCAGGAAATACTTTGTGTAGCGGGTAGCACTTAATTTGAATCTTGAAAGATGATAAGTAGGAGTTTTCCAGGTAAAATTGTATCTCAAGCTTTCCCACTTCTGGTTGTTCTGAATTGATGCACTCTCATCATAAATTGCTATTGTGGTTAATATTGTAATTAAGGCTCAATTATGTTTCAAGTATGAGCAGAATTGAGTCCACGATTTCACTGCATTGCAAAATTTAAAGCAGTAATTAATATAGGACTATTATTATAGCATTATACTCATTTTAAAGATGATATACTTTTCTACGTTTTAGATTAGAATTGCAAAATGTGTTACAGAAAAAAAAAGATAAGAGTGCCTCGGCAGAGCTAATATGGCTCAAATAATTGAGGCTGGGCGTGCTGATGAGAGAACAGCTTCTGTTTGTTGAGCTTCTAACATGGGCTGGTCACTCTGCTTCACTTTATCACAATTGCTTTTCACAGCAACCTCAGGAACTAGGAACTGTTACATTTAATCTTGTTTTTCAGATATGGAAAACAGACACAAGTGAAGTTCCCTATCCTGGTTTCCTAGGGCTGCTTTAACAAAGTACCACAAACCGGGTGGCTTAGAACAATAGAGGTTTGCTATCTGACAGTTCTGGAGGCTGGAAATCTGAGATCAAGGTGTCAGCAGGGCTGCTTCCTTCTGAGGGCAGCAGGGAAGACTCTCCTCTGTGTTTTTCTCTTGGCTTTTGGTGCTTGGTTTGCTGGCAATCTTTGACATTCCTTGGCTTGTAGATGTATCACCTGCCTTCGTCTTCGCATGGCATGCTCCTCGTGTCTGTCTCTGTGTCCAAATTTCCCCTTTTTATAAGAATACCATCATATTGGATTAGGGTCTATCCTAATAGTCTCTTCTTAATTTGATCATCTGCAAACACCCTATTTCCCAGTAAGGTAACAGTTGTGGGTAGAAAAGATTAGAACTTTAAAATCTTTTTTTTTGGGGGGACACAATTCACACCTTAACATTCCCCAAGTTCACCTCACTAGCACACAGTAGAGAAGATTCAAACCCAAGTGCACAGCCCGTAGCTTTAACAGCTGTGCCATCATGCATTAGGGAAATGCATTCATATCCAAATATATTGTGTGTTTCTTAATTCAGCGGTGAGTAGGCAAACATCATGATATGAACATCTTGTGCAGACAGGATTGACTTGGGAATATGCCCTAGTAAGAAGTATTAGTCTAGTCGTCATGGAATTGGAAGTTTTGGGTATCCTCTGAGATATGTGTTATGTGCCTCGGTCGATGTGTAAAGGGTATATAAGTGGTCTTCTGTTTAGTCTAAATAGAAAACAGAGCATTTCAACCTCAGCATTTTATGCTCAATAATCCTTTGTGTGTTATGTGCATTGTAGGATGTTTAATAGCATCCTTAGGCTAATACATCTATGACATAGTAAATGCCTGTAGCACCCCTGCTATAGTTGTGACAACTGAAAATATCCCCAGATATTATTAGTTGTCCCCTGGGGCGGCAAAATCACCCCAGTTTGAGAACTGCTGGTTTAGAAAGGGAAGAATGGCACGCGACTCAACTGTGCCAGCCTGGCACTTGCTGTGCTTCGCCCTAGACTGCGTGTCTGTTTGGGGTGGTTGTTGTGGAAGAGCGTGAGGAACAAGCCATCCTTGTTGAACTTGCTGGAGGCTCTGTGGCATCCATGGGCACGAGAAGGAGATGGACAGATGGAGTGGAGAGTGGAAGACTGAAAGCACGTCGTGCATGCTGCCTGAACAACTTGATTTTTCAAAGCAAGGTGGTGGTTTTGGAATAAACGTGAGATAAAAGTAAAGATCTTTCATCTGAACAACAAGCAATTATTCCTGTTTCCAGAGAAGAGCAAATGACTGATGTTTTTACTTACTGTTTTGGGGAGATATTTGCAACTGAGATCAGACTTTTAATGGACCGTAAGTGTCAGGGAAAGGGGATGGTTAACCCTGGTTACACCAGTGGGTTTTTAACCCTGATCTTCGTGGTGAGCATCCACAGCCAATCTCAGCCAGTGAGGGAGCATTGTCAAGAGATTCTGACTGAAGGCTCACCCACATCCTTCATCCCCAGTTGCCACTGTGTTCTACTGCCCAGGAAGATGGGGAAGTATCACTCTTCTTTTGAAAGGACATGCTTCATCACAGGTCGCCTTGCTGGGACTCCCAAAGGATGCTGCTTCTTGAGCCATGTCAAGGTATCTGCACCTTAGATGGCGGTGTTATCATGTCCTCACATCAGTCAGTGTGATTTCTCTTGGCCCCAGCCAGTAATGTGGTTGTGTACACTGGTCACAGCTCAAAAAACTGAAAAATGAACTCAGAGCTTTACCGCAAAGAATGCCAGCTAATGAAAAGAACTCTGCCAAAGCAGTGCCCCAGATGGGTTTGCAGCTCTGAGAGCCACAAGGCCGATGGCCTGCAAGTCCGGTAGAATGCTTTAAAAAGAAAAAAAAAGAAAAGAAAGAAAGAAAATGGAAAAAATCCATCTGCTATGCATTTAACATTCCAAGAAGGTAATGCACAAGAACTCCAGATGCATCCTAATGGGCTGTTAAGACTCAGAAAACTCAGAGAGCTGTAAGTTGTTCACCACTCTGTGCTCCCAGACTAGGAACAAAAAACGGGGTATCTCCGTGAAATGCAAATAGACAATCATGTGGAGGAATCCGTGGGTAGGAATTATTGAGCCAGCATGTTAAAAATACTTGGGGTGTAGGCGTTTGAAGGAATAATAAAGCCCAATGCTCCAACCTTTAGACCAGGACATAGAGCTATATTAAGATGGAATACAATGCTTTGAATAAAAATGTAACTCCTACCAGAGACCCGTTTGAAAACACAACAATGCATTTGCGGGTGTGTTTCCTCTAGCACGTAAATCCCTGTGGATCCAGCCTTATTGCCTTTCTCTGTACAATTCAGAAAACAGGTTGGAAAATAGTGTTTACCCTGGCCATAGTTCTTCACATTAAGCTCTGTATCTTTATTGTGCGGTATGTGATGCAACCCCCTTGCTAACTTTACTTTAATAATTTTAGAAGGGAGCATAAGTTGCCTTCTTGTGGGGAGGGAGCTTGACAAAATGATGACATTTGGATGTTCACTTTAAATATATCAGATGTTTTATACTAAATCTTGTTGTCCCCACTCCCCCATCTTTTTGTTCTTGTCTAGATAATATCTCCTATGGATTCTTACCCTGTGTTTATGGATCTAGTGAATTTATGTGCTGAGCGTGTAGGCAGTGAGTCTGTCATGGGCTTCAGTCCACGCCTAGGTGCTGTTGGTTAGCATGACCCTGGTCGGCAGTAGGGACCAGGTTGAATTCAGTGTTAATAGCATCCAGCGTGTAGGACAGGGCTTGAATTCTGACCAGAGCAGTTTTTGAGACTAACTAGGTCCAGGCTCCCAGAAGAAAGAGCACAGAGCCCCAGTGATCAGAACCTCCTGAAGTTGAGCTCTGGTCTCAAGGGAAGGACACTTTCCTCCCCTAAACTGCATTATGATGTCTTCTGGACGTGTCCTGCCTTTTGCCTATGAGCGATCATCACACCAGAAAGAGATCCCTTCTGCATGGAACTCTGCTGTTGATGGGCAGAAGTGAATGATGCTCCAGTGTCTGACCGGCCTGATGGAAGCGCCGCCCCCAGGTGTCTGCCTGTTGTGAAGGCGCACAGACTGCAGAATCAGTCTGGGTACCCAGCTGCTCACCAGTGGTATTGCCGAAGCAATTCCTCAGCCTTTCTCAAACCTCCCTTTCCCAGTCTTCAAAGTGGGGATCACAACAGCACCCCTCCATGTAGAATTGTCATGAAAATGAAATTCCCTAATCTTGATAAACCATACGTTCCTGGGACTGTTTTCTAAGTGGAGCTCACAAAATTATGCATTATGTTTTTTAAACTTGCAATCTCTCAAATTCTAGTTTTGCAACCCCATTCCATCTACCTACTAGCAATCATCTTGAAAATAGCTTAAAGCTTACCCTCTGAAGGCTCTGATACCATTCCCACAAACCCCATTGTCCATAAAATAAACCAGGAATGGAAACTCAACTTTTGATCTTACAGCTGCCGGCTTTTCAAGAAATGTGGCCTCTGGCCTGATGTGAGAAAGTGAATTTGTTTTAAAACATCATAGAGTCTGATGTTTAGGATGAGTTTAAAAGCCATCTGGTCAGGAGAATGAATCTCTGTTGTTGGAAGTCAGGAGATGGTTACTCTGGGTTGGGGGTAGTGACCAGGTAAGAGAACCTGGGGCTCCTACAGGAGCGAGAAGTGTTCCTTCCCCTCATCTGGATGCTGGTTACATGGGTGTGCCCACTCTGAAACTGAGGGAGGCTGCTCACTATTGCACTTACAACTGTGCACTGTTCTCTGTGTGTGTCAACTTTTAGTAAACTTCGAAAAGAAATCTTGTCATGTGCTGTTTGGTTCCTGTTTTAGTTTTGCTTTGTGGTTGTCGTCTTGTACTTGTTATTTCAAATATTTACAAAAGGAATTCTTCTCGTTGACGTATCTTTAAACAGTACTGAACATATGGAGTGAAAAGCGAAGTCATTATTTTATCCTTATCCCTGCATTTTCAGTTCTCAGTGGTAACCACAGTTAAATTTCTTATAAATTGTTCCAGTTTTTTCCCCTCTGTGTATGCTTCTGTATTTTTCCTTTACTTGAAATGTGGGATGATCATGTACATAGTGTTCTATAAGTTGCCTTTTTAACTGAACAATATATCATGGACATCCTTGCATACCAAGTATAAAACCAACATCATTCTTTTTAATAGCTGCATAATATTCCATTGTACAGATGCACTCTAATTTAGTCATTCTCCTATTGATTGACAATGAACTTGTCTACAGTCTTTTGCGGTTATAAATAATGCTTCTTGAATGCCCTGAATCTCCCTTATATTAATAACATATGTAACACTGCTCAGATCTCAACTCAGGCAGCCAGATTTAAGCATCTTTTGATTTAAAATATTAATACCTTCTTTAAAATTAAGATTTTGGGCTGGATTTTCTGTGGGCGTGACTCTCCATGATGGCTGAATCTCAAGTTTGGATATAATAAACCAGGCTTCCTGGGCAGACTTCTGGATGTTCACTGTTACATTGTATATTACGGATCTGAGATAAGTGAAAGAAACAAAAGTTTGAGTACAATCATATTTCAGGTATAGTTTCTCTGGATGTTCTCTGTATTAGCTAACCAGGATGGGTCGTGAACGGAGCCAGTCGATAACATGATTATTGGCTGACACCGTCTCCTGTGGATGCTTGGCTTCATAAAGCCATGGTTTTGATATTTTGTTGTTTTTATCCTCTCTTTTAAATTCCATTTTTATTCTAAATTACTAACAGTTCCCTGCTGAGATTTATCTATCAGAGTCTCAAGACGCTCTCATTAATAGAGTTATTAACCCCTCTGCAAACCAGCAGGGCATCCTCTGGCTCGGACCCAAAGCCTGAAAAGCATTGCTTGGCTTTCTCTTGTTGCTGGGGTTACTGGTTTTACGACGGCTGCTGTTGGAGAGTACCGATGGGTTTTTTTTTTCCCTTAAAATTCAGTACCTGATGAAATGATGGATAGAGATAGAGATAGGAGTGGACTGTTGCTTTGATAAAGCAAGTATATTAAAATGTTAATGGTAGAATCTAGGTGGTGAGTATACAGTTGTTCACAATCAGGTTCTTTCAACTTTGCCCTTACGTTTAAAGTTTATTTATAATAAAATGTTGAGGGGGAAGCAGGTGAAACATAATGAGAAAATGGAAAAATCTGATCAACAAAGGACTTGATCTGAAGTCATACGATAAACGAATGCAGTATCAAGTAACCAGTTTGACAGAGACATCTATTTCTTTGAAAAGAAATTTTATATAAATTATTATTATACTAATCATGAAGAAGATAATGTTGATATCTTGTGGCATTCTTATTTTTCCTGTGATGTTAAATCCTAACCCCAAACTGTGTACAAGATTATATTCAATCGTCAGACCTCTTTTTAAGTCATTGTCATCATCATCCAAACTAACCTAATAACATCATCATCTCACTTTTCCGTAATTGGAAATGGAGACCCATTTCTTCCATTTCCTACTCATATTTTTCCCACTCCATCATGTGTTTTCTCTGATTATGAGATTCTGAAATCTAAAGTCATTCTCCAGGGAATTCATGGAGAAGAGGATCATTCAGCCAAGAATATTCTGACCTGCGGTCAAGGCTGCAATGGTCGCAGCCCTCTGCCCTCCTCACCCCTAAGGCCTTCAACCACTTCCTAAGAGTGTCTCTCCAGTCAGCTGTGTCGGGTTTTGCCCAGTATATCAGCAGTGCTGATGCTTTGCCCGGCTTCGGATGGCTTTGTTTTGCTCTCTAATTCTCTTGTGTCTTTCTGACCAAAGATATGGTCTGGAAGAATTAGCACTTTGTGTTTATTCAAGGTAAAGTGAAATTACAGTGTACACTATAATTTTATAGCCAGGCGGGTGGGAAATTACGAGTCTAAATAAATACACTTTTCAACAGAGCAGCTCTGTTAAGTGAATTAAAGTCTGCGTAGATCTGAAATAATAGCTCAATCTTTGCTTCTGCCTCCTTTGGAGCGTTAGAGAGCTGGAGTAGTTGTGTGTTTCATTGCTGTCAGAAATAAATGAAGAGTGATTTGTGTCGAAGTGAGATCAGGAATAAAGGAAGGTCACACCCTGTGTGGTGCTGGGGCATCTGCTGCTAGGGGCTGGCAGGTTCATTCCTTTGGACTACTTTGCTATGAGGCTGGTGTTCTAAGTTGGGTCACCAGATGATCCATTAGCTTCACTCCCTCCCCCTTGGAGCATTGGTAGGATTTTGGTTTTGTTCTTTTCAATTATTTTTCTCATTTCAAAGGGAATTTTTTTCTAGAGGAGCTACTGTTTAGAGCCAGCAAGTATTATAAAGAGTTGCAATAAAACAAACCACTTGCCTGGCCCCAAACCAATCTGAGTCCCCTCTCCAGAGAAAACTACCATTAGTTTGTGTTATTTTTCCAGAACTGAGGCTTGCCTTGCCTTAGTTCTATATATCTGTGCATATATGTACGTGACACATACAATACTGTCTTGTATGGCACTTTTAAAATCAAATGTGATCACACTATTTATTTTGCAGTTTTCTCCTTTAACAGTATATCTTTGAGAACTTTCAATGTTAGTGCCTATTGATCAAGTTCTTTGCCTCCCTTGATAGGTTATTTCACCACTCTCCTCTTTATTATGCATATCAGGTTTTTCTTCCCCTGATACCATCAATGGTGGAACAAAGGTACTTGTATATTTATATTTGCAGCACTTATGGCAAAGCATTAATGTTTCCAACAAAGAGCCCTCTTAAATAATATAAAAGGAAATCATTAGAAAAAAATTAGTAAATGTCTTCATTCTTATTGATTACTAGGAAATTTTTACGATGAGAAGAGAAGTGCCCATCCAACGGCTAAAAAATAAGAAGAATCCATGAATCCAGTGTTAGCAATGGCATAGGAAAATTGGTATTCTCCCACATTGTTGATTGTGGTATAAAAGGTGTGTACTCTTTTCAGGGGATGGTCTGATTTGAACCTGTCTTAGGGAAGGGATTTTGTGCTCATTGAGGCATGTTCACAGATTTTTTTTAGTAGTAGTGATTCTTAACCTTTCTGGCTTGCGGAGCCCTTGAAGATTCCAATGAAAGCCATAGTCGTATCATATGAGATCAGGGCTAAAAATGTGTCTTGAAGAGTTCTCAGCACGTGGTCACAGATGAAAACACCAGAGTTCATCTGATGAAAAGTGACCAACACTGTCCAGTGCATGCATGGATGACTTTTGACAATATTTCAGGGGATGTGTAGCCCTGCTGGAAACTAAACCAAATGCATTTCTTTTTCCCCCTCCACCAGTCATCTACCCAAAGCTGTTGGTTATTTTAAGGGAGACTGAATAATGAGAAAAGGTCGGAATGGAGTAATACAACACATTTCCTCCCGTGTGAGAAATAACTTCCATTCATTTACTCCATAGTCATTCAATGAGTGACTGCTACATGCTTAGCCCTGTAAGCACCCTCCCAGTGGAAGAGGCCACATAATGCAGTATCCAGAAGAGCCTGTTGTAAGGGGACCTCCCCCAGAAATGAAAAGATGACTTGAGGAGCAGAGAGCAGAGTTTTAAAGAACAGATGTTCTAGATCAGTTGACCCAGCTAATCTTAAAAATGCTTCACTGTGACGGTCGTCTTGAGGACACTAGAGGGTGTGGTTTGGATTTCTAGAACTCAGAAGCATTTGGGAAGCCTCCAGGTTGGCTTGCATGTCATACCTGTTCTCAGAAATGTTTTGCATCAACCTTTTTCTTATGAAGAGTGATTTGGCAACATTCAGCTGTGTAGGACAAAATGCAGTTTTCTGGTTAAAACAGCATAACTTGTCTTTGTGAACAAGCTTTTTCTTGGAGGCCTCTGGCTGGGAGAAGGGGAAGAGGGTACAACCAACTCTACACCTGTGTTAATTTTATTTAGTTTAATTGCAAATTCATGACATCATCATTTCCCCTAAAACCTATTATGGGGTAGAAAATACAATATCAGAAGTGAGGAAAGAACTATAATGGGAACTTCAGTTGAGTAAGTAACAGCTAAACTATATATCAGGTTTCTTGTATTTCAAAACAGGAGACATATTGCTGATTCCTAGTTGGTTTTGAATGATTTATAACCTTTTATTTGTGGTTGAGTGTTGCAGTCTATGTTGTCATGGAAATTCTATTGAATTTATAGGTCCATTTATCCAAAATGATTTTCCAGACTTCATTTCATGGTGAATCATGTGGCTGTTACTCCCAAGTACAAAGCAATTTCTAAAAAGTTTCATATTACAAAGAGCACAAACACTGTGGTGGTTATTTTCGTGTTTTTGAAATACAAATGAGTTCCAGATGCACCTGGGGACCCCTCCCCCTCCACTGTGTCCAAGGCGTTAAGCTCCACTGCGTTTTAGAACCAACCTTATATATAAAATAGCTATGCAAGCAAGGAAACGCCGTTTTAATAGAAAAGAAAGGCAGTACAGTAACCTCAAGAATAGGTGAAAGCCGTCTGGAAGTTACTGGCTTATGGGTAGGGACATAACTGCTCACCCAGTTTCTAAGTCAAGCCCTCTTACAGCTTGTTCCTCTCCTCTCAAAGTTCAGTAGTCCTGGGAAAGGGAAATTAAAAACAAGGTGCTTTACCATATCCATTGATAATGTTATTTCATGTTGACAGTGGGTATAGAGCAGGGCTTCTGCACCTCAGCTCTATTGATGCTTTGGGCACGATAATTCTTCGCTGTAGGATGCAATCCTGTGCGTTGCAAGATGCTTAGCAGCATCCCTGGCCTCCATCCGCTAGATGCCGCTAGCACCTCTCAAGAAGTGACAGCCAAAAATGTCTCTAGACATGGCTACATTTCCACTGCGATACAAAATCATATCTGATAAGGAACCACTGTTCTGGAAGCTTTGTGCTAGGATCCTAGAGATAACTAATAGGTAGTTCTTATTGCCAGTGGGAATTTAAGTGTGTGGGCTCTGCAGGCAGGTGCCTGGGTTCGAATCCCATTGTTATTACTTCTTAGACAAGACCTGGTAATTCAGCCTTGATTTCCGTTTGTATGAAATAAGAAAAATAATAGTATCTTCCCCAGAATGTGACAGAAAGGATTAAAGGAATTAATTGATGTAAAGTATTACGAATTGGATACATTCAGACAATTCTCCTGGCGTATTTCATGCGTGAGGCTGCCTCTTGGCCTCACTTGCAGTGTCTGCCCAGGGGAAAGCGGAGGCGGGCGCAGTGCTTGGCTGCTGTCATTGTTACTGTTATCCAGTCCCAGAGTGGAGTGATTCTGCACATTCATGGCCAGTCACCGCGACTTGCACTATCAAGCAGATACATTCAATCTAGCCTTATTCCTAGGTTTAAAAGTAGCCTATCTCAAATCAAATGGGTGTAGAATGGGGCAGCACGTGGGACTCTGCTCCGTTATTACGTGAGAAGCATATACTTTTGTTCATCTTGGTTTTAGAAGCATCTCTCTCTCTCTAATTCTGTTTATTCATTATTGAAGTCTCATATACAAAGAAGAAAAGTCACAAATAATAAGTGTACAGCTGAACAAATTCTCATCACGTGTGCCCAGATCATCAAGAGAGAGAACTTTTCCTCACCCCCAGACTCTGATTTCCACTTACTGCCCCTGGGGGTAACCGTGGTGCTGGCTTCTAACTGCTTGAGTTTTTCCTATTCTTGTCCTTCATTCCAATGGAGTAACACAGTATATTGTTTTGGGCTTTTTTGTTTATTTGTTTTTGTGTCAGGTTTATTTGAGTCATCTTTGTGAGGTTCATCTATATTGTCCACTGTGGTTCTAGCGCATTCCGTTCGGTATTCCACTGTGTGGCTGAGTCATAATTTGTTTATCCATTCCATTATTGGCTAGCATTTAGGTAGGTTCCCATTTGGGAATACTTGCAAATAGCCCTTTTGCTAATTTACTTTTTGGTGTGATTTTTTTCCCCCTTTTTTCTTCCTTCTCTCCCTCTTTAATATTAAGAGACATGTGAACAAATTGGTGGCTTTTGGCATGCCAGACATGGTGGAAGGTGCTTTACTTGAGTTATTTTATTTACTCCTAACTATAATCCAGTGACCTTTTTTTATTCATTTCACTCATGGGGATGTTAAATCTCAGAGGGGGCAACTAACTTTAACTGGGTCACACAGCTATTCAGTGGGAGAACTGTAGCTTACTGCCCTCTTTCCTAAGCACATGACAAGGGTGTCTTACCCACACATAGCCAGATTCTGAATCTACCTCATATGTGCCCAAACTGATGCTGAACTGTAAGAAATAACTCATAAATCATGCGTAGCAAATCCCTGAAAAACTCAACTTACTATTCTAAGCAGGAGCCTGAACTCTTCCCTATCAAGGGAAAAGTGCAAAGATATAAAATGTATTTGATGAATCAGATGCATCACTGAACCAGAAATCCTGAAAATCAGCTAGTAAATAGATGTGTAATGGAACAAACAAGTTACACACAGAGACTTTTAAAAGGGTTCCCAAAAACATCCTGGCACCTGATTGCACAGCCCGTAGCTCTAGTGCGCACTTTGGGTCCTTCTGCTGCAAAACTTTGGATTCCTGCTATAAAGTAGCTGAAGATAATTTCATGTTACAGGGCAAGTGAAAACAGGAAATAATTAAGGATTAGCGCACTCTGTGATTAATGATATTGTATAGAGCAAACGTTTCAGAATGTTTATTTAAATGCCACCTTGGCTGCAAAGATGCTGAATACCTCCTATTCTTTGGAGCTTGGTTCTTCTAAAAATACTCTTCCAGTGAAAGCTGTGTGAAGCCCACTTACAGGTTTCTTTGCTGCACCTTGTGGCGTGACTCACCGGGATGTTGCCTGGCCCCTGAGAATGATTTATTTTCACCTTAATTTACATATACCTTCAGGTCATAAAGAGAGTAATAAAGATATATAATATTAGAAAAATGAGAGCTGTTTGGTTTGTTCTTATTTTTCCAAGGCGTGTGCTTAGTGACAGTCCCACAAGGTGCATGTTGCCTCTGTTGTATAGGCAGGAACACTGAGCCATAAAGATCTCCCATGTCTTCAATATACAAATCAGGTCTTTATCTATAGCAAGTGCTCTCAGATCTTCATCTACCACCACACAATTCTGCCAACTTCACAGACATCTTTCTGTAAGCTGCATGAGGGTGAACTAGATTGTGACGGGGCTGCATTTTTTGTGGGGGAAGTCTATTAGGAAGAGATGAATGAAGATGATAGGGGTCAAAGGTCAAAGGTTGAAAGAAGCTCAAAAGGTAACTGGATTACAGAGTGGTTTTGTAATGTGATTTTATAATGTGTTTGCTTAACACCAGTTATGAATTTTTGGGGTATATTCTGGGTTCTCCAGAGAAACAGAACCAGTAGGATTCCCCCATCCGCCACCTCTAATTAATTAATTCTAATTCTGACTAAGTAACCCAAGCACTGGTTGATGTTGCAATCTTGAGTCTGAAGTCTACAAACTCAGGCAGAATTTCTAGGTTACAATCTAGAGGTGGAATATTCCTTCTTTTTAGGGGGACCTCAGGCCTTCAACTGATTGCATAAGCCTCACACACATGGTGGAAGGGCATCTGCTTCGCTTCTGAAATCGACTGATTTAAATGTCAATCACACCTAAAAAATAATTTTACAAAATACTTTCACCTAAAATAATAATGATCCTTTAAAAAAGTAACTAGGAATAAAAACTTGATTAGTATAAAACAAGACACCCGCTCACCGTTTGTGTTACGTATTGTTATGTAATATATATCGTGTGTATTTATCAACTTTCTCCAATGAATTGATCTTCTTTTGTTGGAGCGTTAAAGTTTCAGGCCAGAATTACTTAGTTATAAAACGGTTTGGATTTCATGTGGATTAAAGAGAAAGGAAGATCATCTGTGTTTAGCAGAACTCTACCTGGGGCCTCTTAGCCATTTCACCACAGTGATTTTGTCCCATATTTGTACCTCTCTGAGAATTTACTCTCGCGGTTTAAATGCCTTCATTTTGTTCAGTATCCTGATCCCTCATTGCCCCTCACTTTGTTACTATTCCAAGAGGTAGAAAGGACCTTGTTAATCATTTGGCTGTCCTTGCTTCAAGCCACTTAGAGCTCCCACTGATTCCATTCATTCCTGTGAGTCAGTAGTATTTGCAATGAGCAGCACCACGCTAGGGACACAGCCTTGAATTGGGCAGACTGACTTTCTGCCTGCAAACACCTTCCTGTCTAATGGCAACGGCAGAGTTAAAGAGTTGGAATGTGATGTGTAGAGTGTGTGTGGTCTGGCTGAATAGTGGTAGTTAAGGTACAACATGATCTGAAAAGCAAGTGAGCTTAAGAACTTATTTTACAAAAACCTCAATTCTAACATTATCTTGTGCAAAGCATCAAAAAAGTAGAACCCGCTGATTAACCGTGTTTGGATATTTACTCTACCTTCACTGCACATTTTTATTCTTAGGTGGCTGTTCCTTGACCACCACCACATTCCCAACTAGCTTACGGCAAGTTAATGCCAAGCGTGATTAGAAACATCCATTTCCACCTCTTCAGTTCTGTTGTCTGCTGCCTCCTATGTGATTTTTAATTCTGCTGTTGCCGTTTTAGTTACCTTCTTTATTTCATCCTGTTTACATCTCATCTCCATCTGTTCTTTTCTATAGCATTTGCCTCTGTGTTCTTCCACTCTATTAAAAATTCCCAACAGTATCCTGGAAATGTCTGCTGAATCTTTCAGTAGATTGCCTTTCCTCTGAGCTGTCTGCATGCTGTTTTCTTACTTAATGCATCATTATTTTTTTCTTGGGCCATGTGTGGGGGGCATGTGGAAGAAATAGAGGTTTTTTGAGAGGAAATAAAATGTAGAGCTTTCTAAATCGGCGTAGAAGTGACTGTTGGATTTTCCACTCTTGCTTTGGGATCATTTCCTCTTGGCTCCATTATCACAGCAACCTGAGAGCTGACTTAGACACACAACTATAACATTAGAGAATAGGAAGTTCACCTTCAAGAAAATGCCCCCTCTTGGCCATTGCCTGTATTAGTTTAATATTTGTTTAATAGATGGCTTGCTTGACCATGAGCCATTTATTGCCCTATGCTTCCTTACAATACACTTACTCAATTTTGGCATTCAAAAACAAAGTTAGCCTTGTCTCATTAGCGGTATTTTGGTCTTCCTCAGTATAGACTGTGTCTTCTTCAGTTATGATGCCTTACACAGAATAGGCATTAAGCAAATATTCTTGCCAATTGGAAGGAAGCACAGTGATCAAGACCTTGAACTCTGGAAAGACAATTTTTCTATCCAAACCCTATTTTCCTTCCTTAAGAGTTTTGGAAATTATGAATTTTGGAAATCCTTGATTTCCTTGCCTATAAAATGAAGATCACAGTGCTGTGAGTGTTAATGAATGATAGTACAGTACCTGGCATACAGTAGGCACTCACTAAATGTTTTGAAAACAACAATAATATTAACAATAGCATAGAAGGCCCTAGTTTTCAGATTTGTTCCTTTTATGCAACCTAACGTGGACATGATACATATTGGAAACCAGGCATATACATATTTTTTAAATCAAATTGCAACTAGAGTTATTTTAAATGTAAGGCAGAAAATTGCACAAGTCAGGACAATAGGGAAGGTAAGTGGGCATTTTGTTGTGACTCTGCATATATCATGCTGGTGCCCTGCAACTGCTATCAGCCCTGTACTCACGGTGCCCACTTCACCTCCCTCCCATTACTCAGCAGTGTTGCTATTCATGCAGACATTTGCCATATCTGTATTTTAGGAGATGCTTCCTGGTTGATGGTGATGCTTTTAATGTGATTTGGTTTTTCCCTGTAAAATTCTATTTTCCAAATGTCAAATTATGCTAGGCTATAATATGCTAGGTTATCCATCATCTTAATCTGGCTAGAGAAATGCCTGGAGGGTTTTCCAGTCAAGCCATCTCACAAGGTAGAGTTGAATGATCTATTTGGGCCAATGAGTCTCACTTATGACTTTGAAAAATTTGGCAGAACTGGTCCCATGATTGTGCCCTGGTCCACATAGTCCATCAATCGGTTTTAGTTGAGCTTTATATAGTTTGTTTCTTGAGGAGACATGTATATCTCATGGGACTCTGTATGATGGAGGAACATCCATTTATGGATGTTTTTCCTTGCAAAAGTGGATCCTGGTTGAAATGAACTCACCAACCCTTAAGCTGTGTGGTTTTCTTGAAGAACGAAAGCATTGTATTCTCAAATATATTTGGAAAATATTGAGTTCAAGTTATTAAGTCTTTGAATAACATTTTCCACTAAAATGAACCAGGGCTCACTCAAGAAATGACCAGTTCTAGAGCTGGGGCAGGGAAAATACGAAATGAGCCCAAAACATCAGTGCCTGGTAGTGAGGACATGCTGTAAAACAAAAAATGATGAGAAATGGCAGAATGACCGAGGAATCCTTTTGAAGGACCTTCTCCTGGGCAAATCTAGGACAGTTTGAGCATCAGAATAATATTAGTAATGGAATATAATAATGGATTGAAAAAAGAAGACAAAAATAAATGAGTTCATGTGGATATAAATAAATCAATAAACTGTGGAGAAGGGAAAGCTATTCCTTACTCTAGAATGTTGGCAATAATTAGGTTTCAAAAAAATGATGTAAAAAAAGAAGAAAGAGAAAAAAATAGAATGCCATCAATGAATATAAAAGGAATGGTGGAGTTAGAAAAATCATCAATGGATGCTAAAACTAGTGAGTAAAAGATGAGGAACAGGATATTTAGGTAATCTCAAAGTATTTCCCTATAAAGTGCTTTTTAATTACAAAAGAAAAATTAATAACTTTATAGTGGTGAAGCCTGGCAGACATCACCTTAGCCAACTGATCAAGATAAACACCCCTAATACTGGGATAAACAAACACACATACCCAGGTAACGTGCTTGCTGATACGATGCCCACAATATTACTGCTGTGGGGACCTTCCCAGCATCACCTGAATCCAATCATGAGAATCCACGAGACAGACTTCAATTCTATGTAATAACTGTCCTATACACTTCAGATTCTCAGGGTAAAGAAAGACAAAGGCTGAGAAACTTCTAGATGAAAGTGGGGAGTGAGAGGGGTCGGCATAAAGAGACATGACAACTAAATGCAAAGTTTGATCCCAGATTGGATCCTAGAACGAGAGCCAAAAGTGATCTGGAATGGACTTTATTTGGACACTTACCAGAATTTGAAAATGGACTGTGAATTAAACGACAGTGTTGTATTAATGTGAAGTTTGCTAATTTTAATAATTATCCTGTGGTTATATAAGAGAATGTCCTTATTCTTAGAAATTACACACTTCAGTATTTACTGGTAAAAGGGCATACTGTTTCCCACTTACTCCCAAATGATTGAGAAAAAAAAGAAGTTTTTTGTATGTGTGCACACAGAGAGAGGGCAAATGGGGTAAAATGTAAATAATTGGTGGTACCGGGTAAAGGATATATGGAACAGTTAATAGGTCTCTTTATTGCCAGATTTTCCAGATCTTTTCTCCAGCTTACTTGTACCATGTTTCTTAGGCAGGGGGATTTCTATTCAGTATGTATCACTTAGATTCATGTTATTAAAATGAACACACTTTGGGGAGGGTTCTGGATATGGCTTCTAAGAGTAAATTCAGAAAATTGCCAAAGATGTTTTTAGAAAATAGGTTTCCACCCTCTGTCTAAACTTGGCCCATCAACAATTAACAAAAAATGTTAAAGTCCAGTTCACTCAGCAAAACCTCATCTACTTATTTACTCATATTTTAGGTAGCTTCAAACATTACCATAATTCAGTAGAGTACAACTTGAGAGAGATAGCAAGGAGAATTGATATTTCAGACCTGTGCTACTGTTCTGTTCATGAGACATTTTATTATCCACATGGGTGGAGCTGTGACTCAAAAACATTTTCTAAAAATGCATTTCCTTCCCCAGTTGTAAATGAAAATGCCCTTGAAGAGGTCTTAAAGTATTTTGCATCACACACTATTCAGGTGATGCATTAAACAATGCCGCCCCCGCTCATGGGGTGAAGTATAGGAAAGCATTCTGTGAACCTACTTAATTTGAAGACCTGAGTTTTAAAAGGAAAGTGAAGTGTAATTTTCTGAATATACTTGTATAGTGTTTCTTTCTTGGGTTAGTAGCATTACACCCAAAGCAATTCACCCAGTATTAAACTGTTTTAATCCACACCTCATTGAATGGATTTTTTTCTTAGTGTAAATTCATGTCTAAAGCTGTCCAAACCTTAAGGCAAAGCATTTGTAAGAAACTGCCAGAATCGGTGCGAATTCACAGTCTTAAGGAAAAGAATTCTCTTTAAGAAAGAATATCCTCCAAAAGAATCTCCCCTTCCTTCTCCCATCCACTTAGGTACCTGAGTTTTCCTAGAAAGTGTCCTGATTTGGGCTACCCGATTTCAACCTTCAGAAAAGAAATGTCACCATGTTCTTAGTCTTGGTTAATTCAGTCATCAGAACTCTGTTTACCTTTGACCTGCACTTCAGCTTCTCACTCTGACGTCGCTTTGCTTGCCAGGACTTTATTGTTCAATGTCAGATCGCTAAACTCCGCCTGGGGGCGCGGGTGGTGGTTGTTTAGTCTACTATAGAAAAATAGCATCATCCCATTTGGAAAAATGGGGAAAGAGAAATCATGAAAGAGAGTGAATGACATAAGAGATTCGATCTTCTGTAAGAAGTAGAGTCATGCTGAAAGAGAAATCCTACTCTTACTAGAAATTTCAAGATGTCTGCCAAAATATTACCCTTAAGCTATGATGATGATGATGATGGCAATTTGCTGAGCACTGGTGAGGTCTAAGCATGAAGTCTACCTACATGCCATGTACCATACTGACTTGTGTGAACTACCTTGCGGAGGGGAAATACTTTGTGCATGAGAAAGCTGATGCTCAGAAAATAACCTTGCCTTAGGTCTCACAGGCAAGTAAATGAGGAAGCTGGAATAAGAACCCAGATCTGTTCTTTTTATTACATGTGGAGTCTCTTGGGGTTAGTCTGTGGTCCATTTTTGTTTTTTGAATTTTTTAAAATATCAAGGTGTGGGCCAGGCAAGGTGGCTCACACCTATAATCCCAGCACTTTGGAAGGCCGAGGCAGGAGGATCGCTTAAGGCCTGGAATTCAAGACCAGCCTAGACAACAGAGTGAGACCCCATCTCTACTAAAAATAGAAAAAATTAGCCAGGCATGGTGGTGCACGCCTGTAGTCCCAGCTTCTCTGGAGGCTGAGGCAGGAGGATCCCTTGAACCCAGAAGTTCAAGGCTGCAGGGAGCTATGATGATGCCACTGTACTCTACCTCAGGCAACAGAGCAAGACACTATTTCCAAATACATATATGTATCTCGAGGCATGATCAAGCATTAAAATTGTATAATGATTTTAAATTGATTTATCTGTGTTCTGCTTTTTTAGTAAAAACTCTGGTCTAACCAAACATATAATAAGAGGAGATATTTAAGGTTGGCATGAGATACCTGGATTTTAGACTCTGATGTTTAATCTCGGACAAATTAATGTCAAATTTCTGAAGTACTTTTCCTTCTCTATAACCGAGTATAGTAATTTCTGCCCTACCTTTATAGGAGATGTTGAACTAATTGAGCAAAATCATGTGAGTTGGCCTTTTGCAAACTACAAAATATAAAGCATTATTGTTATCACTTCCATTCTATTTCTTTGTGAATTCACTGAAATGTGCCATTTGGGCTATTTCTCAAAGCTACTGAGATACCCCTTCAAATTCTCATCGGTTATGGAGTTGTTTATAAAAATGTGGCCATTTAAGTGTTTATAATTTTAACGTGTGGACTGAATCTCATAGGCTTAGTTTTCTACTTCACAGTCTTTAACTCAGTTAAACTTCTGCTTTTTAAAAGAGGCCTAATACCCATGACCTGGGTATTAGGTAATAAGAAGGCATTAGTGTTATATATTTTGGGTGGCACGAATGCACCGTAGTTATGTGAGAAGATGTGATACATTCTGAAGTATGTAGGGCTAAAATGACATGATTTCTAGGTTTGCTCTCACATACGTGGAGCAAAAAAAAAAAAATATGGATAGATGAGTAAATCTGGCAAAATCTTAGTAAGTGGGAATTTGGGTACGTTGTACTATTCTTTCAACTTTTGTGTATGTTTGAAAATTCTCCCAATACATTTCTTAATTGTTCTTTTACAGATGCAGATTTTCTTTTACAATCCAGATGACTTTGACAGCTTTCAAACTGCAATTTCGGAGAACAGAATAATCGGAGCCATGGCCATATTTTTTCAAGTAAGTTAACAGTGGCTGAAGTACTTCAACCAGAGAGTTCTTTGAGTATTTTTTTTTAATTTGCCCAATTGTTCCATGTTTAATGAATGCATCTGTTTTCTAGTTCACACCTGTCTAAATGAAAGATATTTCATATTGTCTAAAGTGTGATTTAAAATGTAAATAAGTATGTTTAGAAACATAATGAAAAATTTTGCATGAATTATTCTGATTTTATAGCTACTTGACTGGTGCACAGATTGAAGAACACATTTATCATCTAAGTTACTTCGCTGCTGAAGCGTTTTGAACAGGTTCCTTCAGCATATTAAGAGTCTGATGTTTAAAAAAAAGGTAGTTTTCTTTGGTGCAACTTTAAAATTTGACATTACTTGCAAGTAGATTAATAAATAGCATCAGTCACTTTTGTAAAGAGACCCCTTTTCTTTCTTTCCCAGAAATCCCCATGGTAACTAAAGTTTTTGTTGAGACTATTTCCAAGTTAGTACATTTATGAATTCCTATCCTTTCTTTCTGTCTTTTAATGTGATTATGTTGATGAATGTTCATAGTTCAGTGTTGATTCTGTACATAGAAGGCAAACCTTGCATCCTTCCGTAGATAATACTGTCCATTTTTTTTTTTTTTTGAGACAGAGTCTCACTGTGGTGCCCGGGCTAGAGAGCCGTGGCGTCAGCCTAGCTCACAGCAACCTCAAACTCCTGGGCTCAAGCCATCCTTCTGCCTCAGCCTCCCGAGTACCTGGGACTACAGGCATGCGCCACCATGCCCGACTAATTTTTTCTATATATTTTTAGTTGTCCAATTAATTTCTTTCTAATTTTAGTAGAAACGGGGTCTCGCTCTTGCTCAGGCTGGTCTCGAACTCCTGAGCTCAAACAATCCACCCGCCTCGGCCTCCCAGAGAGCTAGGATTATAGGCATGAGCCACCGCGCCCGGCCCATGTTTTTCAGTCAGTCAAATCAAATTATAGTAGTGTTGATCAGGGAATGCCTTGACCAAGTCGTCTACAGGAGACTGTGGTGCTTTTTTGTGTGGAATGTAACCTGAGTAGTAGGCATGTGGTTTCTCTTTCAGTCTAAAAATTTGCCCAAAGACTACATACAGGTATTCCTTTTACCAGTGAGTCACTGGTGGAAAAAAGTGTCTTTCTGACAACTCGGAGGAACATTAAAGACATCAGAGCTTCTCCAATGTAGGTCTTTAACACCTGCCTTTTCAACAAGCTTCTTTGTCGCTGAGATGGAGCCATTCTTGTTTGGAGCATATTAATTCCATCTCCCTTTTTAGTAGGTGACACATGACTGACAATTCTCTCCGTGGTTTATCTCTCCCTCTTAACTACTCTTTCTCCCTTTTCTGTTCTTGGATAAAGGCTCCAATGGAAGATTACATGTGAAAATTTGAAAAGCTTATTTTATGTAATGTCATAAACCATAAGAACACTGGTCATCAGCATCGATCATGGCACTGGTTTTCGAACTGTGGGTTTTGACTTATTGGGCCATGAGATCATTCCAGTGAGTTCTGACCATCATTTTTAAAATAATGAAATAGAAGAATGTAGAACAGGAAAAAAAAAATCAGAAACTATCAGTGTATCACACACAGTAAGGGTAAATATTTTTATAGAATTTTTTGTAGTTGTTTATACACAGTATTGCATACTAGATGTTTACTGGGTCATGACATAATGTGTATTACTCTGGGTCACAGATGTTTTGGAAGTCATCTGTTTAAGCTGTGTATTGACCTGATCTGTCCATGGTTCTCCAACATATCTTTTTTCTCTTACCACTTTTCATGAGCCACAGTAGAGCATAGTGTTTTAAGAGCTTCTTCACTGGAGCCAAAAATACTTGCTTTTGAATCCCACCTCTTCTACTCAACAGCTGAATGATAATAATGTAGTTATTTAAACTTTCCAACTTCAGGATCCTTATCTGTGAATCGGGGATAACAACTAATACATCATGAAGACTGCAGTGGTGATTAAATGAAGTCCCCAGTATGGTTCCTGGCACTTGGTGGGCACCTGATAAATGCCAGATAATAAGTTTCTATATCCATCCATCTGTTTCTATGGGATGGGGACTCCAATGGCATTGGTGCATATGTCCTCTTTTCATGTTGTAGACACTGCTTTGTTGGCAGATGACTTGGCTTCTGTCTGGCCCCTTCTGCTTCTAAACCATTATTGGTTTGCCTTTGGCAACAGTGGGGTTACAGAAACTACTCTTACATGATTCCCACCTACCTAGCGAACCCCTTGTTTCTGTCATTGTTCCCTTGGCATGTGCTGCTTTTCCTATAGCTGGGCCTCTGCTCCTGCAGCCCTGCCATCAAATCTACCCTCACCTCTTTGACATGCTCAGCTTTGACCAGCCAGGTCTCCTTTACAGGCCATCTTTCTTAGAGGAAAATAAAATTTTAAACATTTTTTATGAGTACCGGAATGACTAGTTCACAGCACGCTCTACCCAGACGCTTCCTATTTTTCCAGCTCTGTAAACTCTTTTTAAATATAAGACCAATTAGAGTCTAAAGCAGGCAAGACACATTGGTGTGTGCAAACTAGCAAAATACCTCACTGTGAAATCTAGGTTTTGAATTCTTAAAGTATTTCTAGGACACGACTACCAGTTCACATATAAAGAAATTTACAGTGTATTTCATTCGTTAGGTCCTTTTCTAAATTTTGGCTTGCTGTCCTGTAGACACAAAGTAGAGGGCAGATACTAAAAATAGAACAGAATTTTATTTAGATAGCAGCTATATTGAGCTGCTTCCTTTGTCATTGTTATAAGTCCACATGTGTGTTTATACACTTGAGTTCCCACTGAGTCATACAATGCAAAGAAAAAAGTATTGTTATTTGAATGTGATAATTTCGTGAGGTTTTCATATTTTGAGTCTTTCTATAAGAATAATAAATTTGACAGTTTGGTATTTTTCCCCAAAATAGCCGGAGAAATCTTGATATGTATTTCCAAATTTAAACCTGGCATCTTCCATTTTGGTACTGAAGAAGTATTTGTCATCTATTCAATGTTGATTCTACGCCAGGAATGGTACTAGTTGCTACATTTAAACATAAACATAATCTCCTGTCCACTAGGACTGCACTGTCACAATCACGGTGATAATGGCTAAGAAGAGGTGAACAGAGAAACTCATCTTCTTGTAAAGAGGCTGCACTCTCACTTGCTGCTCAAAAACCCACATATTTGTCATCCAGAGTGCCATGATGTGAATGACCCATAAGTGCAGGTCTGCTGGGCAAGGCCAAGATCTGTGGTAATCTGGATGCTGATTTACTCCATACATTGGAATAATTTTCTTAACAGTTTCAATTTTTCACTATCTCTGCTTTTTTTCTTCTTCATCATGTGCCTGTTATTCTGGGTAAATTTGGTTGTCTTTCTGCCTTTGCTGTGATTAGATATGATAAAATTCACAATGTTGCCTAAAAAACACCAAAACAAGCACAAATGTAATGGACACATGGTTGACCAAGGAACCATACATTGGCCTAGACTAGAGGTTGCTTGCAAACACGATTTGTTGAACCTACATAGTGTTTACAATTCTTTTCTTTGGTTAAATATGGAAGGTTTTACATTAAAAGTCTTGATGAGGTAGCGATAATCAGGATCTGCCTAGTTGCTGTCTACTTTGGAGGGGTGTACGTTCCCATTACAACACACTCTCCAAGCAATCTTATTCATATATTCATGTCAACCTGATCTTAAGATCACGATGCCTGGCCTAGACCTCCATAAATTTGAATGACAGTTGATAGATTTTGGTAACATAGTTGAGGACCAGTGTCTCTGCTGAGAGACGGTGAGTCAGGTGTTTTGTGTGAGCACAAGTGTCTTCCAAGGGCCTCCTCCACGTGTGGAAGAGAGCAAATCAAGGTAGCCACCTGTGCTTGTGCACATTTTGGCACACACAACTCTAGAAGGTTCGCTATTTTTCCAGCTCCGTAAACTCTGGTGAGTGGAAATTTCATTACAGTTTTCCAACACATAGTAGTAATGTGTCTGGAGGAAGGGTTACCTTTTTCTATTTCACAGGACTCACCTTCGGGGGAGAAAGTTCTCAAGCAATATGTAAGAGTGAAGTTTGATTTTCAAGGATTTTTTTAAAATAAATTTAAAATTAAAAATTGGCAAGGAATAGAGGAATTTGCCACTCAAGAGAAGCTAAGGCACTCAAGAGGTTAAGCCACTCAGTTGTTAATTTATGTAAGGACAAAAATTAAAATAATTACTTTCCATTTGTTAAAATAGAACTTCTACTATTCTCTACTATTAACCTAATTTGAATGCCTGTAAAAATGTAAAATACCAAAAGTTACTAAAATGCTCTTTTAAAATACTCTATTAAATATTCTAATAACACCCTGCATGGGTTATCTAGTAGAACAAATAAATACAAAAACCCATGTTTACATGAAATGGAATTAGTGGAGTGATTAGGCAATTTGTGGAAGGATACTTTGCTCTTAAAATACTGTAATTCACAAAAAGATTTCATTGGTTTCTATTTAAGTTTGTAGAGTGAAAACACCCAATACTCAGAATGACCTTTCCTTTAACTAGGCCTGCATTGCTTTAGAACAAGAATCTTCTGTCATCACCCTCAGAACTGAGTTCTGATTTTATTTTTTTCTCACTTCTAATGTATTTCTTCACCATTATTCAACACTTTCCTCCATTTTCTTCCATTTTCCCGCCAGGACTCGAGTGCTTCTAACCATGCAACCATATAAATAGATTTCAATCTGATGCTTGTAGAAGTTCAGTATCCCCATTCTTCAAGTTTGATTGTGTTTTCTCATGAAGCACATTGAATTTATGATTTGAGGTGGAACGTCCCATTCATTTCATTACCCAATTGCCATTGTCTTATGCATGCCTGAAATTTATGTTTCATTGAACTTTGGAATTATAAATGCGTGATTCTGTTAGAGTGTCTACATTTAGAAACTTCTCTCATGTGACGTTCTTTCCAGCTTTCTTTTTGGATATAGTCACTTCTGCATCTTCTCATCAAAAACAAAGTATAAAATTATCATGTCTGTATCCAGAAACCCAGTCAATAGGTGTATTTCTTATACATTTAAGAAATAAATACATTACATTTGATTTATTTATAGGTTATCATCCTTAAAGTCTTTCTTTCTTTTTCCTTTCTGAGATGGGGGTCTCACTATGTTTGCCCAGGCTGGCCTCGAACTCCTGGCCTCAAGCTATCCTCCGGAGTAGCTGGGATTACAGGCACAAGCCACTGTGCCTGGCACAAATATTTCTTTTTGACAACCTGTCTTCAACAACTCTGTTGAGGTCTCTTCATTTAACATTAGCAGTTCTGCTTCTACTGGGAGAGTTGAGCTGTGTTCCTTTGTACCAGTATTTTTTCCATTTTTATTTAAATTCCACCCAGAATGACTGCAGTCATTTGGTTTTTCCCTAAGGTCTATAGTCATTTGCCCCCTTTGCATTTCTGCCCTTATTTCATAGTGGAAAGGAAACTTCAGAACTCAAATGTTTTGCAAGTTACTAACCCATTCTTTATATCATGTCGGCGCTACAGACTGCTTAATTATTTTTCTCCATCTGGAGAGGCTTAGTAATTAAATGAAATGGCAGCACCTGGGATTATTTATAGACCTTGAGAAGGCAGGAGGAGTTCTTGATGACTCATCCGTCCAGGGCTGGAGAGGAAGCCTTTTTCTCCACTTCCCTGCATTTCACCTCCCCCCTTCACGCCAAGTTAGATATGATCTGTCCTTCCTTTGACCCCCTGTGACTCGGAGTGTTGCATATTAGAGCTGTTCTTTTTTACTTGTTTCCCTCTGCCTTTGTATTGTGAGATCATTGAGGCCTGAGAGTCTTTATTCATCATTGTGTCTCTTGCATGTGCCTAATGCTGTGGCTTGATTGTGCAAATACTTAATTTAGTGCAAGGCTATTTAGGCTCTACTGTAGATTGGAAAGGGATAGCCTGATCGCCTGTGAGCTCCAGAGTATTTGAAATAGGCCCTGGAGGATGTAGGACCGGAGAATATGAGAATATAAACTCTTCCAGGTTGAGATCTCTGCCTTATTCCTCTTCTCCTTGTATCTTACCCATCTGCCTTTTCCCAGCCCTCACGGTGGTGCGTTGACCTCAGTTATTGCTGGAGAAAAATATACTAGGTAGAATTGAGTTAAAGGAGGCCTCTTGCAGTCCTATCACATCATTAATTATTTGGGTTTTGGAAAAGCTTGTATCTAGGTGGCTGTGTAAACGTCACCGAGAAAAGACGGTGTTTGTATCAGAAGTGTCAGGCTTTTGAAGGTTGTGAATGTGATAGAGGATGGGAACTCTGATCTGGGGCTCCACTGGGTCTAACATGCAGTTAAAGGGATGTATCTCCTTTTAGTAGTGTGTTCAGAGGCCTTAAAGGAGTATTTTAGTATCAGGAATATCTGCATGTATCTGAGAATGTTTTTATACAGTTTCCCACCAAAGTGCTTTTATCTCAGTAAATGGTGGATGAAGAGGGATTTTTGGATTATTTTGCTAATTTTCTTTCTGGTTGCCTCCGCCTCTTTCTTGCATTTTTTTTTTTCTTTCTAGGGCCTCTCTGTGGTAGCTGATAGGTTAGTTTCTGTGTATTTCAGTGCATCTGTATGTAGGTTTCTTTGCTTTTTCTTGCTCTTGCTGTTCTTCATAGTTTGTTTTTCTTCCTCTTTCCCCCTTTTCAGATTCTCTAAGTAAAAAAAATGTAAGATTTTCTCATTTATTTATTCAGGCACTCATTTGCTAACTCATTGGTTCATTCTGCAATATTTATTAAGTACCGTCTCTGTACCATGCTCCATAAAAATTGCAAAGATATCTTCAGGATTACATCCTACCCCCAAAGTAATTGGGAAACTGTAAGTTTTGAGAAGGGTTGGCCTTTGACTTCTTTCTTCAAAAGTAGCATCATTTTGTCATTGAGTGATAGGGGAGGACACATCAGATCAGGCAGATAAATATCAAAATACAAGAATTATATCTGTATATAATTTCAAAATGATAAATATTTCATTTTGAGAGTACAAAGCCTCTAGTTGTGAATTTTAGAATTGGACTCTCCTTTCTCCATTTTTCTTCTTTCTTCTACTCTTCTACAAAGCACAACACCACGATTAAAGTATAAATCATTCCTTTTATTCATGGTGACCTAAATCGATCTTTTTATATTTTTAACCATCCCCAAGGAGTCTTTTTCTTTCTTTGATGAAGAATAAATTTTCTATCATTGCTGTATATAGTTGTAGGTTTTTTTTTTAACTTTATACTGGTTCTGATAGCAATGTGAAACAAGGTCCCTTACTCCAGAAAGACAGAGAGAAAACCAATTAGTAATTTACCCATCTACCAACCCTGCCCCCCATCCACCAAAGAAAACAAAAAACTATTTTTGGGTCTGTGAACATGTGGGTTTGGGTCAGAGGGTGGTGGTTGATTGTTGAAAACTTCCTTTCAGGATAATTGCAATAAACTAATATGATTCTTAATTTATTCCTTTCCAGTTGTTGGTGTTTGAATATCATCCTTCTGATATTTTCCACATCCTTGGTTTTATCCAGTTATAAGTTCAATTCTTTCACTACATTACCTAGAAGTATAATTTCAGAATGTTTTGGGTTGATTAAGAAGATTTTTTTATACACAAAAATTAAAATACATATGTTCCAATTAAACTATTTTAACAGCTAATTGATTTCATAGGACTTACCATTAAGCAAAGGCCAGAGTCATTCTTAATGTTCAGATGCAATTTTGGAATAGATTTGTGGATGTACAGCATTGAATTTGTAGCCTATCAGGTGTTTTTAGTACATCTCCTGTGTGCAAATGGCCAGTAATTCAACTTTCCTCTTAATGGGCATTACAGAGGACTATTTAATTATTGGTGAAGCATTACATAATTAAGAGACTTTAAATTCTTTGAATGTGACCATGTGAAAATCTATTTTAATTAAATCATTACACTTCAAGGACAGTTACCAAGTACTTTGATTTGGTACATCATTGAATGATAGTTTAGAATTGTTTTGGGTATTAGTTCTCATATAAATCATAGACTCTGATTATCATAGACTCAGAGAAGATCTCACACACTCTATAGCGGTCCCCCCTATAATGACATATAACTGGCCTGGCTCTCTGAAAGGTTAAATGGTTGGCCATGGTCCCATAGCTCTTTGCAATCTACCAAGCCAAGAATTCAAGTTTCATGACTCCCAATCCAGTTGCTTTGTTTTTTCCTAAATTTGGTCTTCCTGAAATGTGATCTAGGAGTGCCTTTCCTGATATGATCTCCTGGGAGAGCTTCAAACATAAAGCACCTTGCGTTAGCGTTAGAAGGAAGTGGCAACTCTCCTTGCCCACCACTCCTCCTCCACATTAACTGGTTGAAAAGATGCTTCTTAGTAGAGTATGAACGCTACTAATAAAAGTTAACATTTATTGAGGACTTAATTCATGTAAAATGCTAATGACAACGTGCCTACTCCATATTATCTTATTTAATCTTCACTGGGACCCCTCAATGTATTATTACCTCCATCTTACTCATGTGGAAGTTGAGGCACAGAGCTTTTCTCAGTTTAAATTACTCAGGATTACACAGGCCAATAAATGCTGAAGCCAACATTTCAGTGGCAACAGTGTATCTCCTGTGCTCTCAGTGGCAAACTGAATTGTCAAAGTTGGGTTTTCTGTTGAAGAAGGCAGAGGGAGGCGGCCTTTCTTATTTTGGCTGGTACCCAAAGAGTTATTTTCTTTTAACTTAAAATTACGTTATTTTTCTTTTTGTCCATTGCTAAAACTTTCGATCCTAAATTCTCCCAGGCTCTGTGCCTGTAATTATTTTTTAGATTTGATGACAGCCTTTTTCTTTAGCTTCTTCCCTTTCATAAAAAAGCTATAAAGAGTCCAGAATGAATGGTGTGGTTAGATGAGAATAGTGTGAGTGAAGGGCGTAAAGATTTGAATGGTCATTTTTAACTTTTTTGCATAGAGTGTTTCTCATGGGGGGAGGGAAGAATGGGGAATTTTTTTTTCCCCAGCAGGGGACATGTGGCCATGTCTGGAGATGTTTTTGGTTGTGACAACCAGGCCAGAAGTGCTACGAGCATCTAATGGATGGATAGAGCCTTGAGATGCTGCTAAACTTGCTGCAGTGCACAGGAGCGTGCCCCACAACAAAGAACAGGCAGGCCCAAGGTGTCAGTGAGGTTGAGGTTGAGCAACTCTGCTTTTACCAGCTAGGTGATTTGAGGACACTGGAATGTTTGAATCTCAGTAGAGGGGGTCAGCGAGGGCTGTTGGGGCTATTCTGCAGGCTGGTGGCCATAATAATAACTGATAATCCCAAGCTCAGGGAGTCCAGTAGTACCTGGCTAACCAAGGCTTGCAAAACTGGGATTCCAACATAAGGTGCAAAGAGTTGCATGTCAAAATATTTAAATCTGTCATACTTGTATGTATGTGTGTTCACCTCTGCCCCCTTGAATTAAAGAGCCCACACGGGTATTTGTTCCCAGACATTGCAATGATTTTTTTTAAACAAGCACCAATTTAATAGAACATTCACTTAGATGTAGAAAAGTAAACAAAGATAAGAGCGTGTGCCAATGCCTTTGAACTTGAAATCAGTGAGAGCTAGTTTGAGAAACTCAAAGGTCAATGAAACTCCCTCGCGGGGGTTGTAGGAGAATCTGCTTCTGCAAATCACAGCACCACACTGTTCCCATAATGTTGTAGAAGAATTTTCCCAGGGCAGGATTTTAACGCTTTAATGCCGACTTGTTATAGAGGGTTGTTATTGTCTCTTTTGAAATCTTTTTACTATCTGGCCATCTAAGCATAGATGGCCAGAATTTTTAACCATCTTTAGCTCTGTGAATCCTGATGCTGCTCACCTGTGGCACTACTGCATGGAATTGCCCATTGGGGGAGAGGCTTGTGATTCTGCTTTGATTTTGTATTTAGTAGTTTACATTGAAACTGCTGTTTGTTTTCTCTGTCTACAGCATCTTAATGTATATGATATGTCTGCACCCACCTGAAGCCCAGGGCTTTTGTTTCTCAGTCTGTTCTGGATGATTCTGTCTTATGTCTTGAGTGCCCTTATGACCCACACTCCCAAAGCAGATGTCATGTACACCACATGGATTGTATTTTAAGACAGACCAGTCTGCACAGATCTTTCTGATTTAGTGGAAATCCATTCCACCATTTTGCTATCACCATGATGTGATAGCAAACTTGGAAGAAACACAATTATACACGTGAAACTTTTTACGATTTCCCTAGTATCTCTCTTTTTCTGTAACACCTTGATCTTGGTAACACTGTTTTTCCAACTGGGATATTTTTCAAGACTGTAACACCTGTGGTTTGTGAGGGACTAGGAGACAGAGTCTGTTGGGAGAACTTCCATAATGGAAATACTTTATTCTTCCAGCCTTTTAACTTGCCACAGGTAAGAATCGAAATGTGATATAGTAAAAGGCACGGTAGTTGGAGCTCACATCCTTTCTTTATTATGACTGTATAGGTATCTTTTGAGAAGATTTTTAGCATCAAATCTTCTTGTTAGGGATTTGATGGGAGCTATAAAACATACCTATACATTGACTCACCTGGACACACTGGTACAGCAGAGTCTGTTTTTCTTAGCTCATTGTGTTTTCTGAATATGTGTTAAGTTACATGATTTTTGTAGAGTGCAAATTCCTAGGTTGCTGTGTATAAAATAATACAATAGCGCTAACTAATCTAGATCTTGCTTATTTGGAATTTGAGTTTGTCCAAAGTTGAGGTAAGCCACGACTTACTTTTGCATTTTAAGAAGGCATTAATAGACACATCAGTAATATAAATAAAATTGCAATGGTAGGAATTGCTTGATCTGTGTATCAGCTGGGCATTATCAACCCATTTTACATGTTACTCATTTAATACACCCTTTGGTTTTAACAGAGGACTCTTGCATGTTTACATAAATGGATTTTGGTGAGGGGTTCTCTTAAAATCACACTACCAGTAATTGGTTTGCACCAGATATAATGAAATAAAATTATTTACCTCTGAAACAATACTCAATTCTGGCTCTTTAATAATTCACTTCTGGGGACTTCTCCATTCATATTACTGAGGTCTTACTTGACTTTCTGCTGTGTATTCCCTGGTAGCTTGGCATCCTTGAACATCATTCTAATGAAGTTTTAGTGAATTATTTCTAATTTTAGGCACTCTCCAAAGGTGGCTGCCAGACACTAGTTCTGTTTTTTTAAAAACTGAACCGATTATAGGGTTTAGTGCCAGATGCTTCAAAAATGCAAGCAGCTAACTAACATAAAGCCAATTCCTAAATCTTTTAGGAAAGGAAATGAATGTTTGGAGTCATATCTGAACTTGGTAGCTCAGCTACCCTCTCTCTTTCCCCCTTTTTTTTTTTTTTAAATGGCAGGCAGCCTAAAGCTTTGTGGTTCCTCTGTATTTCGAATTTTACATGTGAAAGATGTCCACATCCCACTAACACAGTTCATACATGTAAAATCCCAAGTCTTATGAAAAGACACTTTCATAGTGTGATTCTCCCTGAATGTAAACAATAATAAAAATAACAATAGGTGATATTTTTGGACTCTGGTTATGTGTCAGGTCCTCTGCCAGTTCTGCTAAGCATTCTACATACATTATCCCGTTTAATGCTCGTAACAGCCCTCTGAGAAGGATATTCTGATTCCAGAACCTTCCCCAGATGCTAAAAGTCCTTTTGATTATGAAATCAATGTCTAAGGTTTTGGAGTAAGACATTCTGTGCATAAATTCTGACTTCCCACTTGCTGACTTGTTTCTTTGGACAAATCCATTTAATTGTTCTCTGTCTCAATTCTTTTGTCCATAAAATACAAATACTGATATCTGATTGATTTATTGTGAACTTCAAATGAGATATCATTGCTGATGATAATTAGCAATGACTAGGCATTTCAATGCCAGAATAGTGAAGGGAATACTTTGAATTATTACTTCCCCATATCCTGAAATCTGTCCCAGAATATACACACTAAAATAAACATTGCTTCTATGTGTCAAATATAGACATCCTCCTAGCCTGCTTGCATTTTGGTGGAGGATGCTTCAGGTCTCTGATTGCCTTGGCTGTGAGACAAGGTCTTAAGTGGTTGTTATTGGTGTTGTAACTCAGTAATTCAGGAGGAGGTAACCAAATTCAAATTTCCTCAAGGAGCATCTACATGTCTCTCTTACTCCTTTAAAGAGGAGCTAAAATAATTAGTCATAACACTTTGGTTGGTGAAATAGATATTTAATTGAAGCAGCCAGTTAGTGGAAAGAGAGGCAAGTCACAGGCTGATAGGGAGCCACATGCCTGCTGATGGTGGTGAGCCCATTTGGAAGTGAAAGGACCCCATCAGGTTTTCACCTGGGCCCCAAGGAACTGCTTAACTGCTAGCAGTGAGTTCCTCTCCAGTGACAAAATCGTGAAACAGGGATCCTTCATGTGGTCTTATCTTTTCTGGGTATATGTCCTTTTCTGTGAAGTTCCTTATGAGTGTCTACGTAGTTGCAGACAGTACCAGCAATAAGGATGTTGGAGATTTTAACATACTGTGGCATGTGAATTATTATCCGTTCTGGTGATTCATTAGTCCCAATGTTTGATGTGGGTGGAAGGTGGGAGT
>CAUYSK010033670.1:0-30158 GCA_963575035.1 Avahi laniger | reverse complement strand
TTTGTATTCCATTCATACAGTGAGCTTTATCCTTGTTAAAGTAGCTAGGCTTTCTTTCTTATGGACCCAAAGAGGGAAGTTAACATTTTGGTTATGGTCCTAGCTCTGGCAGAGTTTCATTTTCTGTACTTAAACACTACCTGAACCACCTAAGAGCTCTGTGACTTTGGACAAACCAGTTAACCCTCTGACCTTTCATTTCTTCATATGTAAGTAGACTCATGGCAGTACCTAATTTACACAGTTGTTATGAGGATTAAATTGATTCAGTTAAGTACTGAGCAGAGTAGCTGGCTTCTTGTAAGTGTTTGGAAGACTAAAGTTTTGTGCACAATACTCTTTCCCTACTCACAGTTAGGAGGTTATGCTCAAAATGAATCCTGAGGATAAAGTTCTAGTTTAGCTAAATCAGTGATTTAATGCTGATCTGTTGTAATGTGCTGACGTCCATTGCTATTAAAGTTGAATGTGGGAGCCAAAAAGTCCAAAGGCTCTGCAATCAGTATGGGAAATCACTTCTTGACTAGTTCTCGTACATTCATGAAAACTTAGGAAAGTGGAGTCGTTATGGTAGTCACCACACAAATTTAGTAGCCATGAACAGTAAATAAAGAAAAGGATAAGAATGCATTGTTTCATAGTTTAGAAATGATATCATATGAGCACAAGACATTTTAATAATATTAAAGGCTACTACATGCTACTCACTGTTGTAAGTATATAAAATATCAGTGCACAAAGCAGCTTAAGTCCCTGTTCTCACAGAGTTTACCTTCCAGGCATGGTGGTAGAGATAGATGATAGACAAACACAAGCACGCCCACACACTTAGTCTCTATAAAGAGATCACTAAACCAGGAATTAGGGGAAGTAAGAGATTGGGAAGTGTGTCCTTTTAGACAGATGGTCAGGGAAGGCCTCTCTGACTTCGGAAAAGAAGCTTGAGGCATTTAGGACTGACACATACAGAGACCTGGAGGACGAGTATTCCAAGCAGGAGCAGTAAGTGCAAAAGCCCTGCAGAGATAGGATACTCCTTCTGTTGAAGCAATAGTAAAGTTCCCAGAAGCTACAGTGAAGTGAGAAAGGGAAAAAAAATTGAAGGAATTCCAAATAAAATTTAATTAGGTATATCGCTTATTAGCACCTGTCTTCTTCACTGGAATTTAAGGTCTGTGAAGTCAGGGGCCATGTTGATCTTTTTGTACTCCTTTGTCCTCAGGGACTAACAAATGGTTGATACAGAGTACTAAATCAATGTCTTATTTGATGGCCAAATGGAAGGAAGCAAGGAGAAATAAACAAATAAGTATGACAGGGTGGCCAAGGGCCTAACAGTCTGGTTGGCCAGGGCTTTAGGAACTTCAGAACAAAACATTCAAGGGGATTTATGTATGGTACACAAATTGGTACAGCCACGGAAACATTAGGCAATGCAATAACATTTACTTTCAGCGGTTTAAATCACTTCCCAGCAAAATCCAGTTGCATACACCCAAGATGACATAAAACACACTATGTTAGTTGGAAATGATGACCTGAATTCTTCAATCCTCCCTGGACCCATGCCCTTTGCCATGTAACTTTTCAGTGCCTTCTCCCTGTGCTCAGCATGTACTGGAAGGCCTCTTGACTTTTGAAGCCTGTCTATGCAATCTGCTTAAGCCTAGATAATGAAGTAGAATTGACACTATGCCAGTTCCAAACATAGGCTTCAAGAAGACATGACTGCTTCTGTTTGCTCTCCTACATTTCTACCATCACCATGAGAACACCCCTGGGCTAGTCTGTTGGAGGATGAGATATACATGGAGCAGAACTGTCACTCGAGTCATCCCAGCAGAGACCAGCCAAGAGCAGCAGAACAAGATCACCTTTTTAATCCAGGATGAATGCATATACAAGTGCAACAAATATTTTTTGCTTATATTACTGAGCTTATGTAATTTTTCATTATTTATAAAACGCTACCTGATAAACATATCCTTTCAAATACCTCCTAAAATGTTTTTCAAGCCTTTCTTTATGACAAAACAGAAAAAATAAAATTGCATAGCAGGAAGACCCCCCAGTCTGCTTTTTTCCCGCTACAGACACAGATGCCTTATCAGCCAACCCTAATGGCTATGTTTCTGGCTCCCTTGCCATTTAAAATATATTTGATTTTCTTCTAAACTGGCTCATGCATGATAAGTTACTACTTCCTTTATGTTTTAAGGAAACTAAACTCATCTCTATCTATTATGCCATACAAACATATTTGAATAGAACACAACAGGTATAACAACTAGAATACCAAATAATTCTCCAACACAGCCTGACACTTGGCTATAATCAAATTCCTTAAAACATATACAATATCCACTTCAGCATAACCCTTTAGATTTGCAGGTGTTTTCCACTGGCTATCTAGATGTTGAGCTGAGCTCCGCACTAATAAAAAATGATAATCGATGCTTTTACATTTTTAACAATTTACTCACTTCAACATCATTTGAAGAGCGTATCAAGAATATTACAGAGTGCTATACTCTCTGTTTTATACTCTCTGTTGCCTATAAGCAATAGAAATACTACATTACTAATTTAACCAAAAATGAAGGTTTTTGGAAGAATAACTGGATGGCTTAATTCACAGAAAAGTAACAAACAGAATGCATTAGGTCAGAACACCACTGTTGCTGGACACCAGATACCACTGCTGCTGCTACCACAGCCCCTGGACCTTGAGTATCCCTGTTGTGCCTGGAATGAATTCACTGACTTCTTCTTACCACTCGTTACACAGTCAAATTCTGAAGTGGGAACATATCATTGGCCAAACAGAGGTCACATGTTTGTTCCTAACTTCTAGTATGGTGATTAACTATCCTAGTTTTAGTGGGATTGTCCCTATTATAGCACTAAAAATCTTACAACTCAGAAAACCCCTTAATCCAAGTCAAACCTCAACGGTGGTCACAAAGAAGGCTGGGAAAATGAATATTTGGTTCTTTTGCTTTTGGGAGCAGTATTTAAGTCCTTTTTACGTCACTGAGTCTGATAAATCAAAGATTTCCCCAAATATAAAAAGAGTATTCTTAAAAATGACAAATATGTTCAACACAGATAATATTCCATTTAACTTTCAGGAAAAATAAACATGAGATTTTTCAGGCAGGTATTATCATAACTATCTGATGCATAAGGAACTAGGAATCATTTATTAACTCATTCAACAGATATTTTTTTAATGTGCCAGGTGTGCTGTCAGTAATTTAGGATGCTTGTGAAAAAGACAAAATACGGGATTGCATATTACAGTTGAGTACTTTAGATAAATCAGTTTATCATACCAGATAGTAACATTTGCTATGAAGAAAAGTGGAATAAGGAATGTGCAATTAGATGAGGAAATAAAAAGGTATCTATTTTTAAAATGGCAGTTAGGTAAGTACCATTTGAAGATGTGACATCATTGTCCATTGGAAGAGTCTCCTCAGGGAGAGGATAAGTGGAAGTTTTCACCTGGTCTCTCCTAGTATGTTATGTACCTTTTAACTTTGCTGATGTTAATCTATATCCTTCCACTGTAATAAACTATAACCATGAGTGTAATATCTTTTCTGAGTGCTGTGAGTCCTCCCAGCAAATCATTGAAACCGAGTATGGTCTTAGGACCACCTGACACACCTGTGCTATGAGAAAGAAAATATTGAAGAGAGTTCTTCAAGCATGTGGAAGATGATACCAGAAGGAAACTTAGATCCAAGTAAAGAAATAATAAGTCATGCACAAGAGTAATCACTGCATGTTTCCATGTATTTTAAATTTGCAAACAAGTAGCACTAAATTTTGGTGATAGAGGTGAGAATTGAGATTATATCTGGGGAGGGTATGACTGTGAGGAATTCTGGTCATTTTCTATCTATTGGTGTGAATGCTAGTTAGATGTATGTGTTCACATTATAAAATTGTATTAAGCTATAGATGTAATAATTGTGCACATTATGATAGATGACTGATAATCATTTCAATAAAATATATAAAATATATCACAGGTACAAAATTGGGGGGTGTTACCTGTGAAGAAAAATGTACCTAAGAGATCAAGACTATTATGCAGATAATAAGAATTTCCAATTCCTAGATAATGCAGCATCATGGCAAGATCATAAGTTTATAAGTCAAAAGGAACTTGATCTGTTTCATACTGGCTAGCTAGCTACGTATTCTTAGGTAACTCCTTAATTTTTCTCAGTTTCTTCATCTGTAAAATGGGGAGAATAATATTTACCCTTTACTATTGTGAAAAATCAATGAAATAGTATTTATAGAGGAACTCCACAAAGACTAGTAAAAGTTTATGATTCACACAAGAAATCCTTGTTAAACTTTAGGTTGGTAGGGAGTAACAGGAAAAGAAAGAGGACAAAGATACCGAGGGCATTTCAGTTTATCTAAAAATGCGATCAAGTGACCTCTGGATTACTGGAGAAGCTATTATCTGCACCCACACCTTCAGAAATGCCTTTTAACTTTTTTACTAATTTGGGTCCAAATTGAAAACATAGAATAATTATGTAGCTAATAAATGCAGTCCAGTATGAATGGACCTCAGCAAAGTTGAGAAAACAAATATGTTCAAGAAACTGGAACTGTATCTAGGGATTTTGACATTTTAAAAAATCATCTTATCCCAACAGGTTGCAAGCCAATATGGTCATTGCCAACTTCCATCTTGGATTTACAAAACCTCACAAGACAACAGTTACCTTTCTCCTACAACACAAAGGAAGGTGCTGCTGAATTGGAAGCTCCAGGGAAATAAACACGGTTACTCCCAGACCATGGCAATCCCAGGCCTTGGGAAATCAATGTCAGTGGTCAACTTATCCATCTGTAGACTCACGTCATCCTCTGAACTTTTGAAAATGGGGTTTCTTCATTGGCAAAATGTGGACTGGAATGCCTGCTTTGCAAGCACAATTCACATTTCAAACTTCCTATCTCATGGTTTCCATATATATTTTTCACACTCTGTGCTGTGCATCCTAATTTGGAACTAATAAAATATGATGAGAACTCTAATGGAATTCTATAGGAAATTACAGTAAAGATCATAGGCTAAATATTAAGAAAAAAATTTAATTTGGAAAGTATTACGGTGCAGCAAGTTCTGATATCTATGCCAGGATGATCTTGGAAAATTACTACGACCTGCTGTGAGTTAATGAGCTTCCATTTCTGGCATTTTAGTCATTTAATTTCTCAGTTGCAAGATACTTCAGAAATCATTCTTCTCATAATCCATTTCCCTTAACAAAGGAGAAACCAGGTTCAGAAAGGGAAAGCCATTCGCCTAAACTCACATAGCTTATCAGCACCAAATATGGGTACTAGCTTTAGTAAGCTAGGTTTTCTGCCTCCAGGCCAAATGCATTCACAAGTCAGAAAACCCAGAGTCTTGTTCTGCCACTTTCCAGCAGACACAATCTTGGTGTAGTTATTTAATATTTTTAAGCCTCAATTTTTGTTAGAAAATAGCTAGAATGAGTGGACCTCTCATTAAAAAATACACATTTCAAATGTGATAAGGAATATAAACAAAGAACATAAAACACTGTCTGAAATCTTTTAAGAGCTCAATAAATGTTATCTATCAGGATATCCAATAATAACTTCATATTCAAGAACTAAAATCTTGACAGTGATGATGGCCACTGACCACTGCGAATGAGCCAAGGACAAAGACAGCCATGTGCTTCTCTTATTATGAATAATGAATCAGAAAAGGTCATTTCAAAATAAGTTACTAATTATATTCTTCCTGTAGATATTGCTTACACCATGTTTCTAAACCTGCTTTCTATTGTAAATATGAGTTCACACATGGGTCAGAGGAATTAGAGGTGTCCAGAGAGGAGTTCTCAGAATCTGTGCCTGTCTTCTAATACCAGCGAGTCTGCTTAATCATTTAACGGACTTTCTAAATAAGCTATATCGGCCATTTAGAAAATGTAGAGAAGTCTATGCATTTATGTGTGTGTGTGTGTTTATTTTTAAGTGGTACTGTACATCAGAATGTATAGATCTTTTGCTTAAATCATATCTTAATAAGGGGATATGGTAGAGAATAAAAAAATTATTTTAGTGTCTATCAGACTTGGGTGCAATCCTACCTCTTCCTGAAATTAGCTGCCCATACAAATCACTTGATCTCTTTGAATTTCATTTTTCTCACATGTAAAACGGAGATAATACTGACCTCACCCGTTGTGAAGAGCAGTAGAAAAGACCCACAAACTGTCTTTTAATTCTCTTTTTTCTCATTGTTTGGAAAAGGAGAGGGAAAACAAATCTAAAAAGACTAACAGTTTAATCTAAGGCTATTTATTTTACTAAGAAAAATAATCCTGACACATTTCATGAGAATAACTTTTAAAAACTGTTAATATCATAATAATGAGCACCAAAAAGATATCCATGTGCAGAGTTTAAATTAAACAAAAATTTTGCAGTATTTGCAAAGACTGCTCTTCCACATGGTACGCCATTTTCTCCCTTTAGCATGAGATATCAGTGTTTTTAATTGTGACTTGGTTTTGTGTAAAGACGAACTTTGATATGGAAGGCAGATGCAGAGGGGAGAAACAAATGGAACAACATCAAAGACCAATTTGAAGATATAGCCTGGTTCTTCAAACTAAATAATACATATGCACCACGTTCATTATTTTTCAAAACATGCATTGAAACTGGTGTCAAGTAGTGAACTAAACACAAAGAATACAAATGTTAATAACACAGTCCAAATCCCCAGGGAACTCACAGTCACGTGGGATACAGGGGTAATAAAAAAAAGACAATTACACTGCAACATGCTAAGTGCTATAGAAACAGAATGTGAGATTAAGAAAATATCCCTGGTGAAGGTACACCCTAACTTGTTCCTAACCACATGAAGGAAATAGAGGATAGAGGATATAGATAAAAATATGGGGAAACATGATATTCTGGCAAATAACAAGTAGATTGATGTGGCTGTAGAACTAAGGTAAGGAGGGAAATTTGGAAATAGAAGAGGCTAATCAAGTCAGTAGGGACAAATTATAACAGTCCTTTTATATAAAGCAGTTTCAACTTATTTTTTCCTGAAGCTGATAGGGAAGCATCTAAATATATATTATATTGACATATTTAAATTACATATAATATATTAAAATATATTTCTATATATATTTAGAAGTGGAATTAGGTGATCAGCTTTACTGATCACCTTTACTGATCATCAGCCAATGGCCTTCGCAACTGTCCACCTGAGCCCAAGAACACATGCTGAAATGAAAATGAGGGGTGAATGTAAGAAGTTAAGAAGGTAAAATATCTATAAAAAATGATTAATGAGACAACGGAAATGAAACAAAGACCTGATCACAAGAATTATTCAGCTCACCTCGTCCTCTGATGAATTCAACACACTTTTATGTCATGCCACAGACCACAAATTACATTATGTTATTTTGTAATATATAGATTTTGCTAGATAATTAAGCTATTGTTTTTGCTATTCTTTAAGCATATCAAACACTTGCCCACCCAGGCACATTGCAGTTGCTAGAGGGATGGTTTTCCCCAAAATCATTGCAAAATTAACCCAATAATGTAATTCAGATTTTCAATGTTACCACATCCCATGGAAATTTCTGGATTATTTTATTTAAAATAAATTCTCTTACCCAGTCACTCTCTTTCCCTATACTCTCTTTTATTTTTGTACAACTGTATTAATCCCTGGAATTAAATCATATAATAATTTGTTCACTTGCTTAGTGACCATCTCCCTACCAGAGTGTGAGTTCTTTAGGTGAGGAGCTTTTCCTCCTTTGCAATGATATTCCCAGCACTGAGAACAAAAACTATCACAAGTGGTAGGCACTCAACGCATAATTAATTAAGTGTGTGAAGTATTCGTATGTTTTGTGCCCTTATATTTACCGAACTCCTTAACATTCTATAATTTTTGAATTGGAGTTGCCACTGGAGTAAATATAGATAACCTGCCTTATTTTCAAGATAAGAACATTATATTCTAGAAAGGTTTTATTGTTCCTTCAAAGTCCAAAAGCTGGTAAATAGTAAAATTCATGATCTCTGATTTTTACTATAGCTTTCTTCCCTTTTGGTCATATTCTCGCTCCACTGGGCTTAGGAACCATACCTTCTATTTTGTCTAGTTTGTCTATTTTTTCTCCTCCCCAGTATATATAACAACACTAGGTATACTAAAATGTTTATTTCTTACTGAACAAACAATTAAATATATTCAACATCTTTCACTTTCAATAATGAAGCTAACTCACCAATTTCAATTCCATCTGCAGTTGTGACCCTTTTTTCTCCTAATAACAGTATCTGCGATTTCAATTATAGGAACAGTATTGCCTTCTCTTAAACACAAAGAATCTCAGAATCTCCTCTACTAGCTTGCTATGGCTTTGGAGTAGGGTTGGAAAGTATTGCTGGTATAAAAATCAGGTTGTATTAATAGTTCTTTATGAGTAGAAAGAACTTCAGAATGGAATGAATTCAAAATATTCATGAATAAAATCAGTAAAACATAATTTATCTATGAAGCACCAATGTTCTGAACTGATACTAGAATAAAAGGACTTTGATAGATATTATTTTACACCTCAACAAACAGTTGCATTTAACCTCCTAGCTGTCAAATGGTCACAGCCATTTTTCATGCCAGAGTTACCTCTTTCAATTTTAGTTTAAAATATTGCCCCAAAGTTTAATGTATTGCCCCCCAAAACACACAGAGAAGGTGTTGTGATTATTATATCCATGTCAGACAATAATATATAAAGATATTTCAGCCAGGTTTCAAAGACTGGTAGAAATAACACTATTTCATAGGTTTGTCATTTATACAGTATCAATTCTACTACCAACACCTCCTAAATTTGACTTATGACCTCTATGTTTCCAGGCCTACTGGTTGATAATACTCTTTCAATAAATTGTGTTTTGAAAAAAATAGCAAATAACATAAGTCCAAATTGAGGACCCTCAACCTAGGTTCTTCAAAGTACCTCATGACAGTTTGAATTATTCAGAAACTATTTATTCCCTACTCCCACCGTGAATGCAGTGTACTTCTCTTCCCCATCGATGCAGATGTGGGCCACATATCTTGCTTTAACCAATGAAATGGTAGTGAACAGAAAGCATTCGAAGACTAGAAACATGCTTGCATGGTTGGGCTTTTCTTCTGACATTTCAGAAGAGAATGTTAAGACTGTGAAAAGAGCTTCCCATAGGTAACTTCTGCTACTCTAGCCTGGCCTCAAGAATGAAACGGGTAGAACAGACCTGAATTCTACCCCCAACTCAAAGCAGAACTTCCCCAGATGACCAGCAGACCATGAGTGATGACATTAAAATAATTGTTTTGTAAGCCGAGATATTGTGGCTGTTTTTAAACAGTAAAATTAATTAATATAGACCACACCCTCTGTTTCCTGCTGACATTCAAAACCATAAGAGTGATGCTTATCATGTGTCCATGATTGGGTGAAAAGAATCCAAAAATGAAATCAAATAGTCATTTAGGTCCTGCCTTGGTCACTTATAAACACTGTAAACTTAGGCAAGCCACTTTCCCTTGCATACTTTAGTTCCTTACCTATAAAATGAGGTTAATAATATTTTTCCCCACTAGTTATGATGAATGTTAAATGAGATAAATTGTACAAATCAACTAGCACATGTCTTGCTCAAAATAGTGCTATACAAAGGGAAAGTTTATCTATGTCCAAATCCTGGATCTCACACCAACTGGCTGGGAGTACTGGACTTTAAAATGTATAATTTTTTCACTGTCCACATGGCATTCCCTCATTCTATCTCTTCCTCATTAAACAGTCCTGTATATTTGTGAGAACATCTTCCATATAGTTTATGTGAAGGTGATTCCTCCCCAGTGTGGGACTTCAGAGGTGGGTGTATAAATAAGGCCTATCAAATCAAAGCATTGCACCACTTGTGCCACAGTGATGGGCTCATGGATGGGCACATGGCCAAAGCCTGGCCAATTAGAGTCCTTCCCAAGACATTTCTGAAGGTACAGAGATTGAGGTGTTCTCCCTTTTTCTCATAATTGCATGCCGAAAGTGCAATGTAATCTTAGAGCTAAACTGAATATCATTGACAATACATTAAATATTACAGGAGTCTACTTTAAAATGAATCCAACACAGAAGAAATCAGGCCAGGATATGGATGAAAAATAAATTACGATTACATTATTTAAGCCTCTGGACTCATCTTGGACGACAGACAGGCCCACTGATAGACACTTCAGTAATGAGAGGCAATGCTCTCCAACTTGCATAGGCCAATTTGAGATGGGTATCATCACTTGCAAACCAAAAAGTGTGACTTTGGAAAATTTAGTTTATTTCTTTGAATCAAGGTTTCCTAATATATGAAATAAAAACAAAACTAGTATTGCCTCACTGTATTGAGATATGTTGCCATTGTAGAAGTTAAATGAAGATATATCTCACTTATAATATGTAGCCAATAAAAATTATCCATTATCATCATCATCCTCATCCTTACAGTCATCATCACCACATCCTCCTGTCTTACACCTGCTTTGAAAAATGTCACAGACTGATAAGCCAATAAGGACACATTTCTTCGTTCCTCTCTCTATCAGTCGCAGACAGATGGGAGGGTCTATATCAATGTTCTAAGGAGGGAAAAAAGGATAATGGAGACTGTGGAGAGAGAGACAAAGAGGGACACAGTCACACATCCAGGAAATAAGAAGTCAGAGGCATGGTAAAAAAAAAAAAAAAGAAGAAGAAGAAGAAGGAACAAAGCCCTTGGAGGCTGAGCAACGTCAAGATGGGCTAGCCGGGTGACAGCCTGGGAAGCATGTGAAAGTAAAACAAGCAATAATTCCTGAGATAAAGGACTCGATGCACAACGAGTTAGAAACAATAATAACCTATTTATAAGAGAACGGTAAAGGGTAAAACAAATACAAAGAAAAAACTTACAAAGAAAGCCTGTTCACATCTGGTTCCCGTTCTCATGCTCTCAGTCTGTGAGAGATACAAAAAGCCACCTCCTGAAAGCACCAGGCTTGGAGACCTGCAAAGCCCTCTGTTCTGAAGATCCCTGCCATCCCTGAATGACAGAAGCTGAGGTTCCTTCAGCCACTAACAGGTAGCAATAATCACTTGTTATCCCTTGCATTACAGGAAATTGGTAGCCCCTTCTGAGTAATCTTTCCTCCAGACCATTTTGTAAGAGAAAGGCTAAAGCCTAAACTGTGTCTTTCCAGAAGATCCATGGACCTCTTGGCAAACAAGGCCCTTCTGCACACATTCTCCAATGGGGGGCTCCCATTTTCTGGTATACAAGAACCTCTCACCTCCCTGCCTTTGAGTACAACAGTCCACCCAGCATATTCCCTTCAGGAGGTCCTTGTCCTCAGACAAACACTTCCTTTCTAACCACATCCATCCAGCCAGCCACACTATACCTAAAAATCAAGACCAACCGAGTTAGACACCTTCGACTCACCTTCCCTCCCCAATCACATACCTTTTCACTTTTGCTCCATTTTTCCTCCTTGCCCCCAATCTCAGAGGAAATGTTCCAGATACTTCTGTTCATTTCCAAGGAAAATTCTTTTCCCATAACTCTGGTATCAACTCTCATTTCTCCAATGTTTATTCTCATTTTCTTACTTTCTCTTCCATCTTTGCCTTGGCTATTTCTCTTCAGCTTCCAAAAAGATTAACAAATTCCATAAGGCAAAACCATAATAAAAAAGGGGAGGATAAAAAGCCAAAACAAACACCACCAACAACAGAAAACTTATTTGGCCTGTTTTTCTATTTGGCTCCCATTTCCTCTTTGTTCTCTGATTGCAGTTCATTCCTGTCCATCGCAGCTCTTAAAACCCACCCACTGCTCAATTTTTTGAAAACTGAATTATATTGTCTAATTAAAACTGTACAATGCAAGACATTAATCATAGGGAAAACTAGGGAGAAGATATATTGGAATTATCTGTACTTTCTGCTCATTTTTTCTGTAAACCTAAAATATCCAGAGAACCCCACATAACTATTAAAATTTTAAAAAGATACTGCCATCATGCGTAACATTGTATGTTATTTATATAGGTAAGTTAATGTTAAAGTCAGCTGAGATTCTGAGGCATGAAAAAAAAACTATGCTTGCAAGTCACTAGTGATCTCCTAAACACCCACTCTAATGAGTGCTTATTCATCTTCTTCCTTTACTTCTGGACTTTTGGACTCTACTAATCTATTTTCCAATTGCCTGGAATACAGCTGCTGGATTTCTGATGGCTCTTTTTCAATTTCATCTTTACAACAAAACTAATAGTAAAATACTCATGTAGCAATTGAGAAATAGTGGTTCAAGTAAATCACAGCATTAATAAGTTGAAGTAAATGAGTGAATAAGCATAAAAACTAAAGTCTTTTTTCCCAATTGATTACTCTTTCCTCTACCATATGGCCTGACTGCCCTAGATCTAGTAAAGGCCCTACCATTTTCCTACTCACCCAATGTCAAAACCTCAAGCACCTTAATTCATGTATGGATTCAAAGGTCTCTTCCTATAACCATGGATCCCAGGAGGTTAGAGCTCACTACTACTCTAGAAAAATTCCTTTATTTTCCCAGATGTGGAAGCCAAAACTTGAGAGACAGGAAGTGATGGAAAGGAGTGACTGTCCATAATGTTATAGTTTGTAACTACAGGTTCTGGAACTAGAACTCTAGTCTCTTAATCTGTCCTAACCTCATCAGACTGTGCCTCAGAGGGAGATGAAAATATTGAGTAGATCGTGGGTGGCAACCTCCTAGGGAAGGTGAATCAGTCTTTCAGTGAACTCACTGTCCTAGAAACTCTGTTTGATTCTAGTCACTTGGCTCCCATCAGGTTCAAGTAATGGGCCTCTTGATACTTCCTGCTTCCCAAGTTGATAATGATCTAGTTTTTCCAGGGCTCAGCTACATTTCCTACATTTGGATACATCAACCTTGGGTCAATTTGTGGATATTAGCATCACCACCCACTTTTTCCAAATAATCCCCAGGAATGTCCTCCATTCCATACGTGTCATGATCCCACAATACATGGAGCCTGTTGGCTGAGGTCATCAGTGTGGTGTGAGCCTGGACAAAGTCAATTCCTGATGAAAAAAGGGGTTATGTAGAGAAGTCACAAAGGGCATCCCTTGAACAATAAGAATATCAACACAGACAATTCAGTTAATTTTCCACTTATTTTTAAATGACTACACACTCTATACTCTAGTTTCCATAAAAAAACTATGATTCAAACATTTATTCACTTACTTTCAAAAGTTGGAGGGCTCTTATAAATTTTATGCAATGCTCTCATTTTATAAAATAAGAAAATAGGACTTCTTATTTAACACAAGCATTTCCCAAGGCCAAAACACTGCATAGGGGGAAGCAATGGGTACCCTAGATTATAATGATCAATCCTGGTTTGCTTTTCTTCCATGAAATTATGTGTTTGTAAACTGAAATAGCGTAACAGAACAGCTACCCACAGAAACCCACATATATACATATGCCTATAAGCACAGAGCATTTTTAAATTACTTAGAAATTTTTCTGGGGTGATTTTTGTTTTCTTTGTTTTGCCTACCCACATACATAGCTAAATCATTCAGTCCCTGTAGTGTCATTCCTCTCTCATTCCTGCAGGTTTCAACATTCTCAATTTAGTATCCTCTGAGAGCATAATTAAAGTGCCATTTATTCTTTTTTATACAATATGAATTGATAAAAGTAAAAAAGTCCTAAATACAGTTAGTTTTCTCTTCAAATTTCTTTCTCACGTACTGCAAAGAATATAGTTATAGTGTCCTGCATGGTTCTGTTATTCTTTTGAAAAAGATTATCATATAAATGTAAGGCAAGGCAGTGTCCTATAAAACAGAAACTTTATTTTCACAGAAGTGAAAGAAGAAACATGAAAGATGCAGCGCTAGAAGCATGCAGAGGAAGACGCTGGTCAAATTTACACATGAAGTCTAGGCATGTGCGGAAATGAAAGAAGAGAGACATCAACCTCACCTCCCTTTGAATTCAATTTCTTGAAACCCATGGGAAATGCGAAAGGGAGGGTGGGGGAATGGACTTGATCAAAATCCTAATGTCAGGGAAGAAATAATGTTCTTAAAATAAAAATCATATCAAGGTTAAAAAAAAGAGAAGAGCTGCGGCTTTGTTTCTGTTTTGAGTTTGTGCTTTTACTTCACTCCAAGTTGACCTTTCAGATATTTCATTCTTCCTTTCATCGAACTAATTTAGTGTTCAGCTGTGATCATTCTATTTTTCAAACCTCTTTACTACTTTTAAAAATTAAGAAGTTAAGTAGATACATGCTGGTTACATCTTCTCACAACTCCTCTTTTGATGAGATTAAAATATAATGGCCTTTGGGGAGTACGGCAGGGCATTGATGGTCACTCCCATGATGAGCAAGGATCTCACAGGAGATCAACCTAAATCAGGACAGCCTGGGAGTAAAATATTATCCATTCTTGTGAAATTTAAATGGGATAATATAGAGTTGTTATAGAGGCACTCCCATGATGGGTGAGAATATTGTTAGAGACAAAGCTAAAACAACACAATCACTCTAGGTTGTATGGTCATTCCTAAGATTATTTTATATTCCAGGGAAGATGATGCTAATACAGGAGGAATTCCTGGAAGTAGAAATTACCTAATACCTTTCAACAAGATTATGACTATAATGAATATAAGATTCTCAGATGACAATTGCCTAACATGTATGGAGGCTGGCAGATATATGTGCATTCCTGGGATAGGTCAAGTTTTCCAAGGAGAAGGATTTTTTTTTATTTCAGCATATTATGGGGATACAGATGTTTGGTTATGTATGTTGCTCTTGCCTCCCCACTCCCCCCGAAGTCCGAGTTTCAAGTGTGCCCATCCCTTGGATGGTGCACATTGCACTCTTTGTGTATTGCATCAGTATTTATTGGTACAGCAATTAGTTGCCAGTGGTTACAGATTTATGTGTACAGATTATTTATTTAAGTTTCAAGACTCCCCAAAAGTTTCTAGAGATCCCTTAATTAATTCTATCTATGTGAGCAAATGGCTACAAAATTTTTCTAAGATAAACTTATAAGCCCTAAGTTAAGAATAGACCTAGCTGAGTATATAAGTTAAAGATAAAATTGTTGATTAGCAGAAAAGCTAAACAGAAATATAGAGGCTATATATTTCTTTATCTAGTTTCTCATTAACTGAGATGTGGTAAGGAGTGAAGAAGGAACTGTCCTTGAGGCTAATCGGTTTTAGCTGCAGGTGTGTGCTGGGCTGGCATTCTTTGATCAATCCTTAACCTGTGACCCCATGCCGGCCCTGTCTTACACAAGCATCAGGCGCTGGCCTCCAGGTCTCGAGACAGGCATCGCCTTCCATATGCCTGTGACCGGTGAGATGTCTATTTGTTGCTAGGCAGCTTCTGGTCTATGAACTAACATGCTCACAGATTCCTTCAAGGCAAAGCCCTGCAAAACTCCTGAAATCTTACATGTCTCTGAGTCCTATATTCCAACATAAAACTTCTGGAATTCCTCTCTTATCTGTTCCCTCCGCTCCCTGCCCACTCCTCTGGCAGCGTCACTTCACCAGCACTCCTGGCTTCTGTCCTGGCAACCTTGGTAAACCATGCTCTGACGGAGCTACTCCCTGCTTAAACTCCCGGCTTGGCTGCCTGGGCCCAGTTCCATCTTCTTGGCCTGTTATTCAAGGCCCTTCGGGACACGCTGAGTCCTCCCTTGCCTCCAGCTCCCTTTGCTGCCACCCCTGGCCTGCGCCCCACACATCGCAGCCACATGGGGTTTCTGGCCACTGCCCTCATTCGCACGCTCTTCTGTTCCTTGTGCACATTTCTTCTGCCTGGGATGTTTTTACCCCTAACTCTACCCAGTGAGCTTTGACTCCTCTGCCAAGACCTAGATTACACGTTGCCAGTGCTGCAAGGCTTCCTGGATTCTCTCAGGCAGTTAGTCCTCCTTCTGGGGTTATTTCAGTAAAGCCTGGAACAACCCTTTGTTAGAGCTCTTCCTGCTCTGTACTGAAGGGACGTTTTTCATATCGGCACCCCCCGCTCCCCCTCCCCCCATCACCATCTTTGTAAACTCCCCATCAACGCAGTCCCTGGTTTGTTGCAGATATGCAATGAATATTTACTGAATGACTTTAATTAAGTGCCTAGAAGGTTTATATTATTTATTGTGTAATTGTTAAACACTCCTTCCGGTTTATAAAAGGGTGTAAGGTAGGGGTTCTCAGTCCCGGCTGCACAGCAGAATCCCCTGGGGAGCTTAAATCTCCAGCTATTCAGGCCACACCTGAGACCAACCCAGTCAGGATTGCTAGGGGTAGGACACAGGTGTCAGTGTTTTCTTAAAGCTTCTGGGCAATTCTAACATGCAGACGAGTAGAGGCTTCTCCACCATCAGGTAGACACTATATTCCTGACTGGTTGCTGAGTGGGGTGAGCCATGCCCGACCCCATGGTGCATCCCGAGGAAGAAGGTATGGCTTTAGCCTGGGGGCCCAGGGAGGGCTGTGGGGAGGAGGGTGCCTTTAATTTAGGAAGGGAGAGGAGGTTTCCTGGGGAGGGTGAAGAGCACGGACTGCCCCAGGAAGACAGAAGAAAGATACCAGACGTTTCGAGTGTGCTCAGGGAAGGGCAGAGGTAGAGAGGAGGAGGGACAAGAGATCTTTGAGGGTAGCTATCTCAGACACACGGGCTCTCAGCCAGGCCCTCTCCAATGATTGTCATATTAGAACCACGGGAAGAAATACCCTGAGCCGTGGTGATTCTGACTCAGGGGTCCTAGAAAGGCCTGGACAGCTGAGGCAGCCACTCCTATCCTGCTGTATCAAAAGCTGCAGGCTGCTGGGGAGAGAGCCCTGGTTTGGACATAGAAGTGGCTCGAGCCCTAGCTACTCCTCCTGAAGTCTTGTCTTCTCTGAACTTATTTTCCATTCATAAATGCGGGTGACAGAACCAACTGCGGGAGCGCTCTGAAGACCAAGTTGAACACCTGCAGAAAACGCTTCACACGATGCTCATGGGAGGAGCCCAATGGAGCAGGTGTTACCGGGATTGAGTGCAGAAACCCCGGATGAGCAGGGGCCCCTGCCCCTGGTCTTTCCTGACTGCTGGGGCCTGCCTCGCGAGCTCACCTTGGAAATTGTATGTATTTGATACTTACAATGCCTGCAACTCAGGTTCTGTCCTACCAGGGAGTACTGCAGAAACAGCACAGAGCAGGGCTTCACCTGTCCATCCAAGGACTGACCTGGTATGGATCAGTCCCGGGCTGGTCTGGCCTGAGCAGCTGTGGCCACCACAGCACCTGGCTACAGAGGTGTGCTGGGGCTGGCTCAGACCAGCTCACAAGAACCAACTGTCCTCACTCTTCCCAACCCCTCTCTCTGGCACAATACCTCGGCAGTTTGAAATTGGCCACATGGGAATATTTATACCACAATAATCAGCAAGTGCTAGGAATTGGGTCCTGCTGCCCCCACCAAAAGCCAGTTGTTAAATGTTTATCTGCAACCCACTGCCAGGCCAGGGGACAAACGAGCAACCCTGACCCTTCTCCTAAAGCCTGGTCCATGGAAGGCAGCAGCAGCCTCCCTCAAGAGCTCGTTAGAAATGCAGACTCCTGCCTTCCTCAGAGGGCCTCTGTTGGAGGGTCTCTGATCAGAATCTCTGGGAATGGGGTCCTGTAATCTACGGTGTATCAGGATCCTAAGGAAGGCTAAAATTTGAGATGCGATGTTCTAAGCGATTTGGGATTGGCTTTCTGCCCCAGAGAGGAGTAGGGGCTTTTGAGTGTCCTCTGATTGCGCCCTCTTTATTGTTCGAATATCACATAGAGACAATTTAAGAGGGAAAAAAAATCTGTATTTCTGCTGGTCACACAACTGTTCTCATTTCTTCACGTTTCTTCCATGTATACATTTATATTAATGTAAAATGAATTGCTGGTGTGTTTTTTTACATGTTGGTATACAGCACACTCGTGTCCCTGATTTCTTCCTGAGCAGTCAATGCCTTAGATGTTGACATGGTCACCCAAGACCTGCTGACTTTTTCAAAAAAAGATTTTGTGAAGTTTCTTCAGCTGCCTTTTATGTTTTTTCTAGCGCAGGCGGCTAGAGCTGTAAGAGATGATTGGTACCCGGAATGTAATCTTTAGAATTAACATTCCTCGTGCTGGGCCTGGCCTGGACACCAGGAAGGGAACAAGCCTCCCCAGTCATGGGGAGAGTCCCACAGAAAGGAGACAGAGTCCTAAGCCGTCTTATTCTGGGAACTATTTTGGCACAGCCAGGCTTGGTGGTTTATAAACAAGCTCTTTGTTTGCTAGAGGTGTTTGTAGCTCTGCTGAGAAGGAAGTTACACCCCCCTTGGAGACTTTCATGATGTGGTTGGCTTACCCCTTACCCTTTACCATGAGGTAAAGAATGGCTTTGTAAACTGCCTGGGTTTGGGGCAACATAAATTACTTCTTAATAGGTGACCTTGTTGCACAGTTGGGAGAACCACCAGCTCCCCCCACCTCATTCACTCTGTGGCTTTTCATAACAACCTTGCTCATTCATTCAACAAATATTTATTGGGTGACTTCTCTGATTCCACCACATCACAGAGATTGGGCCGGGGGTGGGCAGAGAAACTGCAGAACAATGTGCAGTTCTGACCAAGTGCTCATTCAGCCTGGCAGGTAGCAGGAGAGTCAGAGAGAGCAACCAAGAGAAGGTGACATGTGGCCTGCCCCATGGAAGAGTGGGAGCTCTCCAGGCAACAGCAGCACCCCAGGTGGAGGAAATGTCTCAGGCAGAGAGCGGAGGCAGAGAGGTTGGCATTCATGGACAGACAGTGTTCAGAAGAGTCGGTGGGGGTGGGGGTTGAAGATGAGTGGCAGGAAATGAGGTGGGAATATTGGATAGATTTGAGATGGTGAAGGGCCTGCCATGCCAGAGCTGTTTGGTTTTTATGCTGTAGATACTTGGCTAAGAGGGTGCCATGCACCGACCTTTCATTTGTCCGTTCACCCACTAATCCATGTGGCCACCCAGCCACCAATCCATCCTATGTCCAGCATCTGTCCATCCATCCATCCATCCACCCAGCCTGAGTATCCTCTGTACCAGAAACCAGAGTTCATCTTGTTTCTTTTTCCTGGGACCTGAAGGTCTTGAGGTTTTACTAGCAATTCCTTGATTATTATTCTACTTCAGAACGACTCAGCCCTACTTGTGTCTCCCTGCAGACTATTCAAGTAGTGAATAAACAAGGGATTAAATGGTCATTTAATCCAGTCATTAATGGTCAGCCATAAATCCAGTCATAAATGACCATTTAATCCAGGTCATTTAAGCCAGTGAGGCTCACCTGGCCTGATGGTTGGGAAATGTGTACCCAGGATAAAGGCATCATGGGTAGGTGTACTGAGCACAGAATGATGTGGAAATCTCAGTCTGATGAATAATTCTTTCAAAAGTTAGTTATAAAGCTGTTAGAGCATATAGCAACACTTGCCTTGCACATTATTATGGTGCATTTATACACTTCAAAGTTTAAAATGGAATTGGGGAATTAAGAATGAACTATTTTGGCCAGGTATGGTGGCTCATGCCTGTAATACTATCACTCTGGGAGGCTGAGGTGGGAGGAATGTTGGAGGTTAGGAGTTCAAAACCAGCCTGAGCAAGAATGAGACTCCCATCTCTACCAAAAAAAAAAAAAAAAAAAAAAAAGAAAAACAAAAAAAGTTAGCTGGGCACGGTGGGCGCCTGTAGTCCCAACTACTCAGGAGGCTGAGGCAGGAGGATCCCTTGAGCCCAAGAGTTTGAGGTTGCTGTGAGCTATGATGATACCAGTCTACTCAAGGCGACACAGTGAGACACTGTCTCAAAAAAAAAGAATGCATTATTTTTTTAAAAAACTCTATGAATTAACCTTTTGTTGAACTGTTCTTGAGCTGCTGAAGGTGAGGAGAAGAGGGAGCAGTGCTTAGGTCTTGGTCTTATCAAATGGTTAAATTTTGTAAATACTTTGGTCTAACATCTTTCATTGTTCTTTAAGGTAAAAAAAAATCATGGTGACATAATACATACACACACACACACACACACACACACACAAAGAGCAAGGTAAAACAAAAATCACCCAGAGGTAACTATTGTTAACAATTTGGTATATTTTTTCATTCTTTTCCCTGCATATTTTCAAACAATTGTTTAAAATTTTTATACCCATTTTATACGGCTTTGAATCCGACTTCTCCTTGCATTTAATACTCACATAAAACTTTTTGGAAGTGCTACCTTAATGGCTGCAAAGAGAACTGCATGGATGCTCCATAACTGAACCAACTCCCTTTAGCTGAAGGCTTAGGAAGTTGCCAATGTTTTGCTCTTATGAAATGATGGTGACCAAACTTCAATTTTCTACCTGTCGGAACTATGATTATTTTCTTTAGACAGGATTCTAGAAATGGAACAACTGAGGAAAAACTTTTTTTTTTTAAACTGCTGAGATTTGACTTCCTCTTGGGACACTGCCTTCCGGAAAGGTGCTTGGCCCTCACCCAGGTTTTTTGGCATGTCATGGAAGGTGTTCCCCCCTCTCAGCAATGCTGGAGAGTGCAGGTAAGTGTGCGAGTGCAGCGATGCTTCAGAGGAAAAATTTGTTGAAAGAAAGAAAAGAAAGAGAGAGAAAGAAAGGAAGAGAAAGAAAGGGAAAGAAAGAAGGAAAGAGAATGATTTGCCTTCCTGCCTCCTATGGTTCCAAACACAGATCAATCTCTTTATAAAAAAATTTAAAGAAATGGCTCAAGATCCTCTTAACCTGAGTTCCACACTGCGCTGCTGGGAGATTTAAGTTTCGGACCTGAAAGTTGTGTAACAAGTTTCTACTGAATAAGGCAATTTCCTTCTTACTTTTGACACTCCAACGTGAAGTTTACTAACTAAAGTCGGAGCGTCGCACCTCTCCTGCTCCCGAGGGAGGACAGCGGCGTCCCGCGCCTCCTGGCCCGGAGCGGCCGCGAGGCCGACAGGGTGCGGACGGGGCTTGGCCGCCCTGGGACGGGCAAGGGGCTGCGGAGGGCTCGGAGCACGGCCGGGGACAGAGCCGCTCCGGGACCGTCGTCCCGCGATCGTTCCCAGCTCTGTGCTGCTGGGCAAACCCCTCCTGCCCTCCGAGCCCGGCGCCCAGGTCTGCCGCAGGCTCGACCCCAGCGCGCACCCGCACTCACCTCCGCCGTACATCTGGCACAGGTAGGGGAAGCGCCACACGTTGCCCAGGCCCACGGCGTACGAGATGCAGGCGAACACGAACTGCAGCGGGTTGGCCCACTGCGGCCGCGCTTTCTCCATGGCCGCGGACTGGCGCTCGGCTCCCGACCCCGCACGGCTGTCGCGGTGCGCCCGGGCTCGGCCTGCGGGTGGCCCCGCGCCTCCGCCGCGCGCCGCCAGCCCGCTTTTTAATTGCTAATCTCATTAACGGCGCACCTGCGGGAGAAACGAGGCTGGTGAATGGATGACGGCGAGCTCCACCCCGCCCGCCACTCCGCCCGCAGCCGCGTCGTCGTCGCCGGGAAGGCGCCCAAGATTGCGGGGTACAGGGCGGCGCCCCCCCGGGGGACCCCTCCGGCTTGGCGGGGCCTTTGCGTCAGCTGCCCTGCGGAGCTCCTTGGGGTGGTCAAGTTCCCTCAACCACTTACCCTTCATTCATCCAGTGCCTGCTGTGTGCCAGGCGTTGTCTGGGGACATGGCTATGAAGGACACAAACATCCCAGCCGTCCTGGAGCTGGCATTCCGGTAGAGAGAAACGCTTAAACTGGACTGGATGAAATGCCCCATTTTCAACTATTTTTGACATACAAGAAGGACAACTTCATATAGTTCAATCTAGTCCATATATAATACAGTGGTCCCCAACCTTTGTGGCACCAGGGACCAGTTTTCATGGAAGACGATTTTTCCACGATGGGGTGGTGATCGGGATGATTCAAGCGCATTGCATTTACTGTACAGGACCTGGGAGCCTGCGCCCGAGATCCCTCGCATGCGCAGTTTACAGTAGGGTTCTGTTTCCTGTGAGAATCTAATGCCACGGCTGATGTGACAGGAGGTGGAGCTTATGCAGTGATGCCAGCGATGGGGAGCGGCTGTAAATACAGATGAAGCCTTGCTTGCTCACCTGCTGCTCACCTCCTTCTGTGCGCCCGGTTCCCAACCGGTCACTAGCTGGTACCAGTCTGTGGCCCCAGGGTTGGGGACAGAGGAAGGCAAGGGAGACAACTAAGGTAAAGTAAAGGGGTTAAAAGTTCTAGGCGGTGGTCAGGGAGGGCTTCTCCGAGCAGGAGACCTGACATTTGCCCAGGGACCTGAAGGGAGTGGCAGACCTCCTCTCTATCCCTACGCAAAGGAAAAGCTATCCAGGCTGCCCCTACTTCTCTCATCTCCAACAGCCAGGCCCTGTGCCCTGCTGTTCGTATGGGAAGCAGGTTTTTTTTTTTTTTTTTTTTTTTGAGACAGAGTCTCACTCTCTTGCCTGGGCTAGAGTGCCGTGGCATCATCCTAGCTCACAGCAACCTCAAACTCCGGGGCTCAAGTGATCCTCCTACCTCAGCCTCCCGGGTAGCTGGGACTCAGGCATGCGCCACCATGCTCGGCTAATTTTGTCTATGTATTTTTAGCTGTCCAATTAATTTCTTTCTATTTTTAGTAGAGACGGGGTCTTGCTCTTGCTCAGGCTGGTCTGGAACTCCTGAGCTCAAACAATTCGCCTGCCTCAGCCTCCCAGAGTGCTGGGATTACAGGCATGAGCCACCATGCCCAGCCAAAACCTCATATTTCTACCAGTCCTGCAATGTGATTTGGTTGACAGCCTGGTGCTTTGTCTGGTTTGTATCCAAACTCTGCCACTAACTTAGCTGTGTGACCTCGGACAAGTCACTTAACTTCTCTGAGTCTCTGTTTCCTCCTCTGTAATGGGAACAAACGTCTTGCCTTCCCTCTTGCCCCCAAGGAAGGGCTCATGTGAGAATTGGGAACTTAGCTTACTACCAGGCAGAGAATGAGTGTTCAATAAAGAGGCCATTCTTATTGCAAGTCCCCAGTTGTCTGAATGAATGAACGCGTAACACATTGAATAAGAGAATATTAATGACACACTTTGGACAGTGCTTGGTACATAGTGAGAAATAAGAAAATGCTAAATACATAAAATTGAAAAGAGATGAAAAGCAGAGTTGCTAGTGGAAATCTTCCATGGACCCAAAATGACTTCAGTACTCTAGCACAATTCTTAGCTGGGCTTTCCCTGGAGTTCCTGCCTGGCTTGTTGCAGAGGAGAAAGGTGGGTGTAGCGAGAGAAGTGGAGGCTCCCTCAGACATACTATCTGGCCTGGAACTTTCTGCCTCCAAAAAGCAAAGTAGGAAAAAAGCCCACAACACAGCAGGAGAAACTATTTTGATTTTTAAACTTCAGATTCTAGAGAATGTTTTTCCTGCCCTTTGCCTCCCCCCAAAGGAACCTACCACCCTGGTTTCTATCACCGTAGGTTAGTTTTGCCCACTTTGACCTTTATGAAAATGGAATCATATGGTATGTTCTGTTGTGTGCCTGGCTTCATTTGCTTGCAGTTGTCTGTGGGATTTATTCATGTTCTAGAGCGTAGTTGTAGGTGGTTCTTTCTCACTGCAGTGTGGTATGCTACAGTGTGAATGTATTCTGGTCTACTATGGAAGGACACTGGTGTCATCTCCAGTCTGGACTCTCGTGGATGTAAGGGACATTATAGTGCATGTTTTCGGGAACTTCTGGGCCAGAGCACAGGCGTGTAAGCTTTAGTGGATGTTGCCAGACTGTTTTCCAGAGTGGTAATATCCGTTTGCACGGCAGGACCGGTTTGCACCGCCTTCGGTGGCTCTGCATCCTCTCCAACACAGTCATTCTGTTTCCAACATTCGACCCAGGCTTGTGGGTGTGTAGTGACAGTTCATTCTGCTTTTCAATTTGAATTTCTCTTATACTAATAAGGCTGCAAACCTTTCCATGTGCTAATTGGGCCACCTAAATATCTTCATTCATGATGTGCCTATTCAAATTTTTTGTCAGTTTTTTTATTGGGTTTCTGTCTTTTTCTCCTGATTTGTAGTTATGTATTCTGGATATGGGCCCCATGTCAGTTTTATGTATTACGAATTTCTATTTTCGGTTTGTGGGTTGCCTTTTTATTCTATCAGTGGTTCCTTCTGATGAAGAGACATTCTTAACTTTAACAAAGTCCAATTTAACAATCTTTTCCTTTAGTGTTGTGTTTTTTTTTTTTTTTTTTGGTATTACTGTTTAAGAAGTCTCTCCCTATCAATGCCAAGGTCATGAAGATATTCTTGAGAATTTAAATACATGGCAAAATAAGTCTCAGCAATCCGTAGATAAGGCTACCTCCCAGCCCTGCCCCCACCACAGGACTTACTTCTTATAGCAGTGGCAGTAGCCAGAGTAGCATTTTCTCCTGCTGGTTCCCTGAACTCCAGTTTGGTAGGGCTGCCTTTTAAATGTTGTTCCATCATTTAGACAGAAGGCACGTTGCTGTCTCCAGCTCTCTGCTTGTATGTTCTTGTTCTCATAAATGAGTTTTCTCTAGAGAATACCCAGCTATGCAGTGACATTCAGGAACTGGGCACCTTGGAGAGATGCCCAGCTCAGTGACCTGTCACCTGGAACATGAAACTGTCTGATCTTTGATGGTTTGATGGAGGAAAGGCCTCTTTTAATTCCCTACCCCAGGGATGAGGCCAGCGCCTCCCTCCATTCATACTGCTACACTTCCTGGGAGCCCCTTACAGCATGTGAGGCCCCGTGTGGGAGCTTTGGGCAAAACAAAGAATCACCCAGATAACCTCGTGACAGGACTAAGTCAATCCAAATGGGCGGATGCTCAGGGTTCCTGGTAAGGTCACCATGCCTTCCTGAAACCCATTTGACATTTTAATCTGACAAGGCCAGTTGCACTGCTGGGGCTGCTCCAGTGGAGAGGACAGGCCTAGGAAGTGTCTGTGGGCTTCCACCCGGAGGTGAACAAGACAGAGGGGCAAATGAGTGGTGGGTTAGCAAATGTTTTACCACCAGCTCTCTGCAGAAAAAACTCTGATTTGTAGCATTTGTCAATTCCTATGGTGTAAATACTCCTACTATGGCAGATTCCAAGCTACCAGCATGATGTCACTGAACATGGCGATGGACAGAGACGTGCAGTAGCACACCATTGTACTGAATTTCTACCATGCAGATATAATAGACCTAGATATCCTCAAGAGCGTGGATAAGTCTAGTAAATAATTAGGAAGTGCTGAGGTTTGAGTATTTGTTACATCTTTTAAATAATTTATTCAGTTGCTAGCTTATATTATATAACATAATTCTTAATGGCTGTATTTAATAACCAGCTCACAAAATTCCTGAAAACTTACCAATTGGCTCTCAAGAGCCCATGGGAGCTGCTCCAGCCCTCCATGGGAGGCTTGGGGCTGCAGAAGTGACTTGCGTGGCTGGGGCAAGGGGAGCGATCCAGCTCTCAGCAGTGGCTGGTGCCCCAGGGCAACAATGTTTTGGGCTTAGCTGAGCTGCACCGAGTGGTCCTCAGGGGCCTCCACTGCCAGTACACAAGACACCTTCCTAGAGACCGGCCTGTCCAGTGTCACTGTGCCCCATGGCAATCAGGACACAGTGCCCCATAGGATAGAAGGCCAGCATGCCTTAGTGATCTGATTTCTGGAAGAGGTGGAGAAATGGCAGATGGCCCTGACTCAGTTGCATGAGTGTGGGCCACGGGCCCTGTGCCAAGGTTCCTGCTTCTTGCCCTACCAATACAGTCATGCAGCTTTCAATAATCTGCCCATCCAACGATTCCATTGTTACTTAAGCACCCTGTTCCCCACAACATAAAGTCCAAACTCCTTAGCCTGGTTTGTAAGGCTGAGGAATTTTTTTTTTTTAACTGGGCTGAGGAATTTAACCCTTGCACACCTGGGTTCCAGGAGAAGCTAGACATTTCACCTTCTGGAAAATGCTATGCATTTTCCTACTCTGGGCAGTCCCTCAGCCAGGAGCACCTTCTACTTTCTCAACCCAGAAAAATCTTATACCTTTTTTTTTGTTTTATTATTTTCTAAAAAAATTTATTTTGTATTTGTATGTATTCATGGGGTACAAGTGCAATTTTGCTAATTGATATATTGCATTGTGGTGCAGTCAGGGCCTTCAGTGCATCCATCACTGAAACAACACACTGTACCTGCCAAGGAACCCCCATCACCCACCCTCACTCACTCCCCCACCCCTCTGAGTCTCTATTGTCCACCATGCCACATTCTGCTTCCTTGTGTACACGTTTAGCTCCCACTTATAAGTGAGAACTTGCAGTATTTGTCTTTCTGTGTCTGAGTTGTTTCAATTAAAATAATGGCTTCCAGTTCCATCCATGTTTCTGCAAAATACATGATTTCATTCTTTTTTATGGCTGAATAGTATTGCACTGTGTATATATACCATTTTTATCCATTCTTCTGTTATTGGACACTTAGGCTGATTCTATAACTTTGCTATTGTGCAAAGTTATAGATAAACATATGAGTGCAGGTATCTTTTTTACATATTGCTTTCTTTTTTTTTTTTAGACAGAGTCTTGCTCTGTTGCCCAGGCTAGAGTGGCATCAGCCTAGCTCACAGCAGCCTCGAACTCCTGGGCTCAAGCAATCCTCCTGCCTCAGCCTCCTGAGTAGCTGGGACTTCAGGCATGTGCCTCCATGCCCGGCTAATTTTTTCTATTTTAGTTGCTTGACTAATTTCTTTCTATTTTTAGTAGAGATGGGGTCTCACTCTTGCTGAGGCTTGGTCTTGAACTCCTAACCTCAAGGAATCCTCCCGTCTCGGCCTCACCCGGCCTCTTTTTTATATATTGATTTCTTTTCCCCTGGGTATATACCCAGTAGTGGGATTGCTGGATCATATGGTAGTTCTATTTTTAGTTCTTTGAGAAATTTCCATACTGTTATCCACAGAAGCTGAACTAATTTACATTCCCATCAACAATGTATTAGAGTTCTCTTTTCTCTGCATCCTTACTAACATCTGTTATTTTTTATCTTTTTAATAATAGCTATTCTGATTGGTGTAAGATGATATCTCATTGTGGTTTTAATTTCATTTTTCTGATGATTAGTGATGCTGAACATTTTTTCATGTGCTTGCTGGCCATTTGTTTGTCTTCTTCTGAAAAATGTCTATTCATGTCCTTAGCCCACTTTTTAATGAGGTTGTTTCCTTATTGTTGTTGTTGTTGAGCTGTATGAGTTTCTTGTAAATTTTGGATATTAGTCTCCTGTCAGATATACATAGTTTGCAAATATTTTCTCCTGTTCTGCAGGTTGTCTGTTCACTCTGTTGATTATTTCTTTTGCTGTGCAGAAGCTTTGTAGTTTAATTGAGTCTCATTTGTTTATTCTTGTTTTTGTTGCCTGTACTTTTGAGATCTCAGCCATGAATTCTTTGCCTAGACCAATGTCCAGAAGAGTTTTCTCTAGATTTTCTTTCCAGTATTTTTATAATTTCAGGTCTTACATTCAAGTCTTTAATCCATCTTGAGTTGATTGAGTTGATTCTATATGGTAAGAGACAGGGCTTCAGTTTCATCCTTCTGCACACGGCAATCCAATTTTCCCAGCACCCCATCCAATTTTTCACCTCAGATGAAATAATACCCTTTTTAGGAAGCCCTAGAACTCCACCCACAGCCAGAATATATTGCTCCCTCTTCCTTGCCCCCAAGCCTTGGGTACATATCTGGTTTCTGATGCCTACAAGTGTTTGTTGTCATGAAGAGTGCATTGTTTGTGCCTCCTCTGGGCTGTGGCTGGTATCATGTCTTATTCTTCCTTTGCTCACTAGTGCCAGGTACATGGTGGAGTCTGAATAAAAGTTAGTCGATAAATGAAAAGCCTGCTGCAGATTCTGAGCACTCAAGTATAGCGGAAGTTCATCTTCGTTGTTCTCAGCTCCAGCAACACTCAGATGTCTGCATTTTAGAACGTTTCTTCAGCACATCCAAGTTCCTTTTGCACATCTACTGTGTGCCAGGAGTCTGCTAGGCTCAGGGACTCAAGGAAAAACCTCTGGATATGGCTGTCCTCCCGTCTCTGCTGCCCAAGACACCTGCTAAATCTCCCGTGGGGAGCACAGAGACACAGTGCAAATAGCAGTGGAGAAGCCACCAGAGGAGATTCTGCAAAGGAAATGCTGGAGCTGCTGGGGGGACTGGTCCAGCTCAGGTGGCAAAATAAGATGGTTCTCCCAAGAGTCTGGGAGAGCCCAGCCTCAGGGCTCTGTGTGTGTGTATATTTATGTTCACACGTGTGCAAGTGGTGCTGAGGAGGTGGGAGTGCCCCATCACTTTTCCCTGAGACCTGGGACTTTCTTGGCTGCAAGAGGAGCTTCTGGCCTCAGAGGCCCTGGCATCTCAGGGCTGCAGAGCCCCTTGGAGCAGTGTTTCTGCAGTGTCAGTGCGCCCACTAATCTCCTGAGGGCCTCGGTGTAATCATACGCAGATCCTGGCTTAGTAAGTCCAGGATAGTGCCTGCAATTCTGCATTTCCCACAAACTCCCGGGAGATGCTGGCGCTGCTGGTCCAAGGCTGTAATCCCAAATCAGGCCCATCAGTTTTTCCCTGCTCCAGCCATGTTTGTCCTTTCTGTGAACCACCATCGTAACCATATTTGTCAACCACATGGACTATTATTTATTAATCATTTTTCTTCAAATTAATTTACCCTTTCACTTAATCTCATGATTTTCTAATGCATTTTATGATAAATTGACAAACATTACAATTTTAAAAATGTTCATGTCTGGTGCTGTCTCAGGGCTTCCTGAGACTCAGAGTAAGGTTAATTAAATATGTTAAAATAATTTAATATACTGTGTCCTTTTGTCTATATGCCCACCTCCAAAGGACTACTGTGTCAAGAGAGTAACTTGAGCGGATTTTTCTGTGACTTGATGCTTACATTGTTTGAAGTAGTTAATTTGAGTGAACAATACAAAGTGGGCGTCATTTAGAAAGTTCCGACTGGAACAAAGAGACTTTTTTCAGGTCAGAGAGAACAGATGCAGAAATGAGCTTATTTAGCAAACAGTGTGGCTGCTCACCACGACCACTCAGCTGATCACCTGCATTAAGTGAGATTCAGCCACATGCTATGAAAACATCTGGCCCAGAGAGCAGTGACCAATCTTTCCGTCCTTTTTGTTGATTTTGGCTAAATTTATCCCTTCACCTCAAATATTTTTGCTGGGACTAAGCAATCCAGACCAACTAGAAGGCATAATCTGGTGGAGAAAAAACAGACGGAGCCCTGTGAAAATACTTTCAAGGGTCAAAGTATACCTGGGCCACGCTGTCTCAATTAGTGACCCCCTAAGGAATTTCACTATGTCCTGCTGTGCTGTTTTCTGCTTGTTCTTCATTTCATAACAGGAGAAGCCCTGTGAACCTCCTTCTGCCAGAAAACACACATGCTCTGTTTCACAAGCTCAATAGTTTAGATTATATTTGATTTCTTTCACTCCTCAGTACTCAAGCTGTCGTCTGTGCATAGACGAGCAGCGTTGGCCTCCCCAGGGAGCTGGTAAGAAATGCAGACTCCCAGACCTCTTCAATCAGAACTGCTTTTAAAAAAGACCCCCGAGGGATTTCTAGGGATGTTAATATCTCAGGAGCACACTGATTTTTTTTTTTTTTTTTTTTTTTTTTACAGAGTCTCACTCTGTTTCCCGGGCTGCCGGTTTTGGTCCGCGTTTGGGTTTTGGGGGAAACTGAAACTTAGGCCTATTTCAGGAAATTCAGCTTGTCATGGAGTCACTCCTGCTCTTACTCCTATATTTAACAAACAACTAAAAGCAAGCACGGTTACAGAAGCAAATGGCATTAGTTACAATCAAA